>PVKE010013485.1:0-36508 GCA_004027555.1 Craseonycteris thonglongyai | reverse complement strand
TGTCAAGCTAATCTGAAAATCTGATTTTGTGCTATTTATTGATATGAGAAATTTATAGAGATGATCCAAGTGGTATAGAAATCAACTTATGTATGACAAAAAATGGTAAATATATATACTGGAGTAATGACAATCTCTTCAACAAGTGGTGTTGTCAAAACTAAACGAACACATGCAACTAAATGATACCCTTTATATGCACTAGTTACATACAACTCTTTGAGCACTCTTTCTTACAATGTGATGACATGTAACACATCTGACCTAAAGAGATTATTTTTCTAGGTCTCCGAATACTCAAAATAAAATGGTGGAATGGGCATTGGATAATTGCTACAGACTCTCCCATTCATGATAGAAAAGGGGTAGAAACACAATAGCCTTTGGTCCATATCAATTCCAAAATCCATCCAAGCACATTTTGCCAGTTCCTTGATTAGAATTCAGTCCTACTCCCTGGATGTCATTCTACATGGCTCTTGGTTCAATTCAGTGAGTTTTGGTTTTTCCCTCTGACTCTACCTTCCTTTTCCCTAAACCTTTGTATGCCTATTTTCTGCTTCTAGAAGTTTGAGGGCTTAAGTGTTCTGTTTTGTTTTGTTTCTCATGTTGCGATGTCTGTTTTCCTTTTATTTCAAGCAGACATAATTCCTTTAGTAATTTTGGTAGGCTTTCTGTGTATTGATTCATAAGTCACTCTATCAGACAAAAACTATAACCACAAATCTTTTCCAGATAAGTCAATTTCTTCCTTGACCTCACTATGACATTATTATGGGATAACATCCTTAAGAAGCTTACATGCTTTATTTTACAATGGAGAGGACTAAAAATTACACCATTATGATCTATAGGAGGGCTTTTGTCTGCTTGAAAGATTCAGTGAGAAAGCATCTCAGATCTGAGGTCTTAATAATGAATTTTACAGTACAATTGATTGTCTCCCTTTAGCCAATTCTAAATTTAAGCCTCACTTGCCACTTAGAGAGATTTGGGAAGAGAAACAGATCTATTTTAAAACTAAGAAGTTCTGTATTCTTTATTTTTAACAGTTCATTTTTAGCTTATTCCTCACTTCTCACATTATATCATATACAATGAAAAAAAATTCAGGTGACACTTTAAGCATTTTGCCTGAAAATTTCCTTAGCTTAATCACTGAGTTCAGTGGAACATTTCCCATTTTCTATGTTACGTCAGGTAATACTGTTGCCAAAATTTCCATGACTATGAGCATCTTCCAATCACATTTTCATTATTTTTCTTTGAGCTTTCAAAGCTAGACTCCTCAAGATTTATAGGCTTTTGCTAACATTTTGCCAAGTCTTCTAGCTTCCTCATATGGCCTGTTCCAAAGCCAGTGCTACATGTTTTAGGGTTTTATAGCAGCATCCCACTTTCAGGTAGCAAATCTGTGTTAGTTTTCTAGTATTACATTAATAAAGGGAACTTCTCCTAAACTTAGTGACTTAAAACACCAAGAACAATTTCCTTTGTTCCTATTCCTGCAATCTCAGCAAGGCTAGGGACAGAGAGCCCATCTCTGTTGCAGAGGTCCAGAGGGATCCCTCACATTGCTGGCAAATTAATACTGGTTATTTGGTTGGAAACTTGGTTGAGGCTGGGGATTTCATTTTCTCTCCATATGGGCCTCTCTATAGGCTGCATGGCTTAGTCAGGCATTAGGTCTGGGTTTAAAAACAAGTGTCCAAGAGAACCAGGCATGATTTTACCTTTTTATTACCTATAGTGTTACATCCTCTGGAATAATAATGCTATCCAGGTTCATAGGGAGGAGACATAGACTTCCACCTTTAAGTGACAGAAATAGCAAGTCACATTAGACGATCAGAATGCGAAAGGTATTTTTGGAAAATATAATTTGCCCATATGAGAAGACATAAAATGGTTTTGAACCAGATTAGGAATGAGATCTGAGTTTTGTGGAAAAGATTACTCTGGCTAACCTGTGGAAAACAGACTAATGTGTGGTAAGACTGGAAGAGGGAGACTATTAAAGAAGTTATTTCCATAGGTTAGGAAAGATATGATGGCAGCTTTCATGAGGGAGAATAGTGGAGATGAAGAAAAGCTTGGCAATACATTATAGAAACATAGTCAGTGGAAGTAAATGATGCAATCATCTCAAGAAAGAATCAAAATATACTTCCAAATTTTGTGCTTGAGAAATTGTGTGAACGGTAATCCTATTTTCTGAGATGAACAGTATGAGTAAACAAGTTTTATGTTCTGTTTCATAGGGATAAACTATTAAGAGCTAAACTTTATGTGTGTTGTTTGATTTCTTACTAAATATACAAGTGTCAATATTAAGTAGGCCATTTCATATATGTCCCTAGAATTTAGAGGATCCAGAGGAGATATCAGAGATAGAAATGCAGTATGGTGGGGCAGAAGAGGCCATCCACATAAACTGCCACGGGCTATAATGAAATAAAATGATTTAGATAGTGTATATAGAAAAGAATGGGCTTTACGGATCCTGGAAAACTCTACTCAAATGCTGGTCACAGAAGTAGGAACCAATGAAAGGAAATTTGAAAAAGCAAGTAATGAAGGCGGGGGAAATAAAAAGTGCCTATTATTATAGAAGTCACAGGTGTTTCTGTTACTATGGCTGTGCAACAAAAATACTCCAAAACTTAGGCTGCAAATTTTTTTTCCCCCTACCAATCACCAACTTATTTATACAGGGCTCTATTCCACTTCATCCTTTTCCATCTACTCTACTCCACCTGGGGCAGTTTGGGGCAACAAGCTGAAATCACAGAAAGAAAGCTTGCTTCTTTACTCAGCTGTCTGGTCCTATACTACAAAGTAACTGCCCCCAACCTTTCCAATGGTTTTGGCACCAGGGACTAGTTTCATGGAAGACAATTTTTCCATGGACCCTTGGGTGGGGGTGGGAGGCAAATTTTGAGATTACTCAAGCATCAGATGCAGCTTAACTTTCACTTATTACTCACTGATACGGTCTTGATATGAGTCTGAAACCTGTTGATTTGTTGTGATCTCTGTGCAGTCAAATCTCTCTGCTGACATGAATCTATATTTGTAGCCACTCCCCAGCACTAGCATTACGAACTCTGCTCCATGTCAGATCATCAGGTACTAGATTCTCATAAGGAGCCACAACCTAGATCCCTCGCACATGCAGTTCACAATAGAATTCAAGCTCCTATGAGCATCTAATGCCACCACTGATCTGACAGGGAGCAAAGCTCAGGCAGTAATGACAGCTATGGGGAGAGGCTATAAGTACAGATGAAGCTTTGCTCATTTGCCTGCCATTCACCTCCTGCTGGGCTTCCTGGTTCCTAACAGGCCACAAACTGGTACTGGTCCATGGCCCTAGGGATTGGGAAACCCTGCTGTAAAGACTCATGGGTGGGAACTAGAACAGCTGGGTTTCTAGAGCATTTTTCTACTGTGTAATACCTCCACGTAATCACTCCAGAACAATGGCTTTAGGGTAGGCTGTCCATATGTATCATTTCAAATGGGACAGAAAATGATGGTACTGTCCCATTTCAAATGGCATGTCTGCTTACTTTGGGTAACTAGATGTTTTATATATGAGCCAAACGTTCTCGAGGTGTGTGTCAGAAGAGAGAGAGCCACGTGGAAGCCATATCGCCTTTTATCATCTACCTTCACAAGCCATGCAACATTAAATCCACTACATTTTGTTGGTCAACAACTTTCAAAGATAAACTGAAGTTTAAGGGGAGGAAACACAGACACCCCCCCCCCCAACCTTCAATGAAAGAGAGGGAATTTAAATGTCACCTCTCAATGCCACTTTATTAGGAAAGCATGTGAGAAATATTGGTGCAGCCATCTTTGGAAAACAGAGCCTGCCACAAGTAAAGCATAGCAAATGAGGTCAGCAACATTGGATGCCATTAAGATATCTAGTAAATTGAACCTATAAGAGTGAGCACTGGATATGACATCTGCAAGAGGTCACCAATAACCTTGGCATAAACAACGGCAAAGGAGAGAAAAAGATAAAAGTCAGACTGAGAAGGGGTAAAAAATGAGAGATAGAAAGTGAGACTAATGACTATAGATGACCTTTTTGGAGAAAGTTTTCTGTTAAAGAGAGATATAAAACAGTACAAGCTGGAAATATAGTATAGTATATAAATTCAAGGGAAGTCTTTTTAAAAACGAGAAAATTTGTATAGTGGTGGAAATGACTTAGGAGAAAGAGAGATATTGATGATGAAAATGAAAAAGAAAAGGTGGTAGTGATATGAACACAACGTCTTTGAAAAAGAAAGAGAACCAGAGGTTCAGTATACAGTTAAAGAAATTGGACTTCTATGGGAGACTGTCCATAGCTTCCCGCGGGAAGTTAGAAGGTGTAAGTAAAGATGCACTATTCACTAGTTCTATGGAAACAAGTTATGGTTTGGGGAATATAATGGAAGAAAAGCCAGACCCCCAAAATTAACAATATCATTTTTTTAATATATTTTTATTTATTTATTTATTTTGACAGAGAGAGAGAGAGAGAGACAGAGACAGAGACAGAGACAGAGACAGAGACAGAGAGAGAACTGAACTGGGGGAGCTCCCAGCCCAGCACATGGTTCTGCACGGGCCGGGGCCGGGACTCGATCCTCGGTCCCCGGTGCTGCAAAGTGAGCGCTTAACCCACTGAGCCATCCCGGCTTCCCCAACAATATCATTTTTGATTCATGTATTTTTACATTTAAAATTAAGGTAACAGCTATCATAGGCAAGTTCATACAATTGTTCTTTCATCTTAATCATGTTTCTCCCTCTAATGATCTGAAACGAAACTCCACACTTGTCCAATTTAACTCATCTTCATGCTACTAGCTCTTTAGTTCCTACATTTCTGCAAAATATTAGCTAAAGAATACTAACTGGGTGTCAGCCAAATTAGATTTTGGTCTTTGTTCTGCTACTGATTTAGTTAATATTGACAACTCAATTTTGTTGCTCTTCAGTTTCTTCTCCTTTTGCAATGGAATTTTTAGGATACATGATAATTGCTATAAAAATATATAGTAATAAAATATAAATCTTGCATATATATAACAATGTAAAACTAACATTTTTAGATACACCTCTTTTTGCTCTAAATAATTAGGTTTTAAAGTATAATTTAAGACTAGATTCATGTTTCTCAATACTTTATATTTTAACCTCATATACAATACGTATTTTACAATATGACTTTGCAATTAATATTGTGGCCTACATGTGACTGTGTGACTGCTTATCATGACCGTTATGTGGTAAATCTCATAAAACTAAAAATGCTTGCATATTCTCTCTCTTCCCGCCCCCCCGCCCCCCAAAGTCCTGAAAGCTCATGGCAGACATATAAGTTTAACGATGGTAATAAAGGTAATATGTCAATATAGTTTTATATTTAATAATGATGATGTCACTTTGTGTTAGTACTCTTCTGGACATTTAAGTACATGAAATACATTAAGTTATTTCATGGTAACAAAAATAAGAGACAGGTACTATTTCCACAACAAGTGAAAATAGGTATAGAGAGGTTAACTGAAGTCAAACAGCTAGTAATTCTGGAAGTAAAGTTTATGTTCTTAACCACTAAGCTAAACTGTCTCTCTGGTGATGGTGAAGTTAATGATAACGATAACTTAGAAAATGATGTTGAGAACTGTGTAAGCTAAGAGTTAATTAAATAAATAAAGTTTAATTCTAAGAATAAAATTCTTAAAGCAAGGTAAAAACGTTATGTAGAGGAAGTTTGCATACAAGCAGACTAGTACCTCCAGAAGACACAGAGTAGGTAGGAACAAGACTAACTAATCAGTTGTCTGACATAAAGGTGTGGAATGCAATTTCTTCTATGCTATTAATGGTATATGACCAATTAAAATATGACCTTTAAATAAAAGTAACCGATTTGATAATGAATATATAAGGATAACACATTTAATTCCTATTTCTAGCAAGAACCAAAGCTAAGTGAATTGATCAATGATATAAATGCATAATTGTATTGGTGTTTACATATATGTGCATATAGTTATATAGAAACACTGAAAAATACAGAAGTATTTATATATACATATATATGTATATGTATTTATACACATTTGTGTGCATATATACATATATATGTATATTTATTATATATACATATATAAAAATATATTTAGATATCTCTTGGGTATATATATTGGAGTTGAATTGCTAGGTTACAGGCTAGGTATATGTTGATTTTAAAAGGAAATGCAAAAAAGCGAAGTAGCTAATTCATGTTAAGCATCCATTAGTAATATATTAGAATTTCAGACATTCTACGTCTTTATCAAAATTTGATGCTGTCAGTATTTTTATTATTAGCCATTAGACCAGGTGTGAAATACTATCTCACTGTAGTTAAACAATATATTCTCAATAAACCAAATGAATGTGCTGACATGTTTAGTTGTCAAAAACAAACAAACAAACAAACTCACAAAACAAAACAGAATTAACAGTACTTAGTAGCAAATTTTCCAGTTATAAATGTGAGGTTTGAGTAAGAAATTGAGTCCTAGGGACATTATTATTGTTGTTTTTAATATTATTTTCTTAAAGACTTATTTTATTGTTTGAGAGAAGGGGAGAGAGAGAGAGAGAGAGAGAAAGAAGGGGGGAGGGCCCAGAGCAGTCTCCATAGTTGTAAATCATTAGCTGCGACATACTTTTCATTCCACACAGGTGGAGGTGGGGTTGTGTAGGGTGAAAATCAAATAAGGAGCCTCTCACATGAAAGGTGTGACCCATCCCAATGGTTAGCAGCTGTGCTGCAGTTCAGCATATGAGTTTGCACAGCCTGGGGCTGGGATTCGATCCCTGGAACATGCATTTGCAAGGTAAGTATTCAATCAGCTGAGCTATCCTGGCATCCTCTGCTAATATTAGTATTATTACTAATACTTATATAAGTTTTACTATATGACGGGCAACTATTCTAAGGGATCAAGCATATATTTTTTACTGTAGTCCACAATTTAACCCTATAGAGCAGTATCTTCATTACCCCATTTTAAAGTTAAGATTACTGAGTCACATATCGCTTAAGAGACTCACACTGAGTTTCTAATAAACTGGTGCTGGGGCCTGGGTATTATGATTCTTAGTGTAACAGTTTTCAGTGACATCTGAGATGCAGTCCTCTGATCACTGATTTAGCCCTCAGCAGAGAAGTGATACATTATGCTTAGCCACTTAAGCTGAGGTTCAAACAGGGCTAAATCTAGACAGTAGTTATTCATAATGCAATGTTTTAAAAATCCCAGGAAAAGATAAATATACTGCTTTCCATATATATATATGGAAAGTTTTCCCATCCCCCTTTTCTGATATCAGTCTCATCCCTTCTTATTGACCACAGGGATGTGCACCTGACTCAGCCTTTTTAGACCCAGTTAAGGACCCACATATGAGCATCAGACCCAGGAGCTACAGTTCTTTACTGGATCAATTTTCAGGTTCTGGTGGAAAGAAGCTCTTCTGCTTCCTCCTAGGATCCTAAATGTGCAAACCTGAATTTGCTGCTGGCAGTGGTTATATTCCCTCAAAATACAGAAGGCCTATCTGTAACCATAAAACTACAGGGAAACATAAAGAATAGAAAAGTGAGGAAATGGGGGGAATCTATGGAGACCACTGTTTTCCCTTTAATTTTGCTTAACTTAGTTCATTTTGGAATGTGGCCATTATCTTTATTGTGGTCCTAATTAATACTTTAGAAAATCAGACAAGCTGAAACTCCTGGGAATGTAAACTGGTATAATGCTGAAAAATCTAATTACCAGCCAAAAACAGAGACCCAGAAATAGTTAGTTCAGTAGATTCAAGAGTGGAACCCAGATTCAAGAACTCAAAGTAGGGGCCACATAAACCCCCAATTGTGGGCACAGTAGCAAGAGGAAGATGCCACCCCTGTGGCATTAACCAATTATTGGCCTGTGACTTGATGTCACAGTTATCACTTCCTTGAGACAGGAGTTACCAGGAGGTAAAATGAAAAGTCCACTGATTTTTCAAATCTGAGCAACAAGAGTTTGTTTTCAAATTCCCCTAGCAATACCACATCTTGAGCAAATGCATCTTGAGAGAACATGAGATGATCTGGAATTGCACCAAGCTACTATGATTTACTTTTTTGTGAAGAAGAGATATTACTGTCAATCAATACCTCTATTTACTTCTGGGAAATATTTTAAATAAGATATCAGCCTGTTATAAATTAACATATAGTAATGATTGCATATAATTTAAGAATAACAGCAATACAGGAACAATCTTTGATCTTTAGCTTGATTAAAAAAAAACAAAAAAACCTGAGTATTATGAAAGCCAGATCAAAACAAATGTCAAATGTCATTTAACTGGCCTCATTATGACAAGCCCATTGACTTTGGATATTACATAAAAATATTCTATATCCACTTGCCTCCAAGCTAGAGGAGTGCTTCCAAACATACCTTTTTTCATCTATCTAACCCTAGCAACACATAGGTCTCCTAAAAGTTTGACCTCTTAACTCCCTTTTCTTGTGGTGACTCTACTGAATTTTATAGACAGTGTTTATTTGTGTTGCCCTTCATAGATATAGTACATGTCAACCCTCTCTCATGCACTTTGAGTCATCATCAGTCCTGACTCCTTACCATTCAAGAGAGAATAAGAGTAAATATGAATATAGACACACACACACACACACACACACACACAATGCAAGCACAATGCAAACAACTGGAAATGGAAACACAGATGAGCAAATAATGCAATTTTCCCTATTTCAGATAATTGCTAGAAAATCTGAGAAAGAAAAATCAACAGCACACAAATTAGACTGTGCAGTGAAGATAGCCATAAAGACAATTCATGCTGTCTTTTTATTTCAAAATAAGCAGAGTAGAAATTCTGGCTCAGTATCATTCATTTAAATATAGGGTTTGTAAGAATTAGTAGGAGACCATCTATGCATTCTTGCTAATGGCTAAAATGCTTCTATCGGCATTTGTGTTGTGTTCACTCTCAGTTTCTCTTGGAGATTGTTAAGGAAAAACAATGTGTCTACAGGATTTTAATAGAACAAAGAATGTATCTGTCAGCTCTACCTACAATTTTAGGCATTGGTGACTCGATCATCAATTTACTTTAGCTTTGCTCCTGACTCACAGAAGTGTTAAGTACTCAAGAGATTACATTCTAGTACTTTGGGGTGCTGTACACAAATAGGTTGATTTGGTCTAGTAACCAAATGAGATTTGTTTTACAAGTAGGTACAAATAAAATTATGGAAACTAAATGCAAATATAGAAGAATGTTGCCAAACCAAGAAGAGTGTCTGTGTTTTAGAACATGGAAATAAAGACTGTAATAGTGCAACCTCTATGAATGAGACAAATCTCTGCCCAATTATAGAAGAAAATTCTTGGCTAAAATCCTCATTTTAAACATTAGATTTTTTTTATGAAGTGCAGTGATATAACCTATTCAAATTCCCACCTTTTTCACTCTCTACAAACATAATTAAATAGTTATTTCACAGTATACATACCCTCACAGGGTTTACAAGTAAAATAAATAAAATATATCTAAAAATGTGGGAAGAATATTGGAGAAATAGAAATAGCTCTTCTTTTCATTCTAACGTTTTTCTCCAATGTCTTTTATTTTTCTGTTTTATGCCCATATCTAGGAACTGTTAAAAGGGGACAAAGATGAGGTTCAATTTAATAACTTTGTGCACAGACCTCAGCTGGAAGCAAGAAAAATTAATGTTGTTTTATTCCATACATTAGCCTATCACTATGCATATCAGAGGATTTATAAAATAAATGCAATTTTATAATAGTGTGCTTTATAATATAAAAATAACATAAACAGTAATTAATGATGAGCCTAATTAGCATCACAAGGATGTTTAACATATATATTTCAAACAAAACAGAAATTTAAAAAGATCCTTTTTGTGTACATATTAATTCTTGTTAATGTCTCCCTGACAAGCTTCTAGAAATCTGAGTGATTGTTTTTTATACACTGAAAATGTATAAAATGTTTTAGAGCTTCTTAAAAAAGGAAACTTTAAAGAATCATGCTACCATTTTTAAAATATCAACCACCAGCTATGCAAGTACTTATGGAAATTTGACTGAAAACTTTTTATCTTCATGATTTCAAATAGTTGTTGTTGCACTATAATATAATTTAATATTTTAAAGAAATGTTTTCTTAAAGCGCACTTACAGTTTTCTTATGGATGATATTTTTAAAGTTAGAAAATCCTGAATGCCAAGGTTTGTTTGCTTTCATTTTAAAGATGTCAATTTTTATGGGTAACATGCTTACCAGTTTTCAATAAATTTCACAGTGATAAAAAATTCTCCAAACTTTCATCTTCAGCACTCTGTATAACACAACATTTTTCTTTTTCAAAAAGCACTTAATTTTGAACTTGGTAAAACTTCACTTTTACATTTAAAAGAGATTGTGTTTAATTTTCAGAAAAATTTTTCTAGTTATACAAGAACAGCAGATATTTAAATTTTTTATTTGTAAATTAGTAGCTAATTTTTTTAACTCAAAGTATCTTTCAGTACATTTTACCAGTAAACTTCTAAACATCTAAATTACGAGTAAACATCTGTGGGTTCAGAAGACTGTCATGGTTTCAACTCATCTCACTGCTGATTATTAGAATTCTTTTTCACTATTTAAGATTATAAAGTCTATAAACATATTTTGTGGGAAAAATCCTCAAAAGCCAATCAACTTCATTGTATTGTGAAATGCTTATTCTTCCCCTCAGGCTACTTCGTTTGCCAACTAAGGCTATCATGCTAAGTCACCTGATAAATGTACCAAGAAAGAGTACTGGTGTCATTCTCGGCAGTACTCAATACCACTATGTATAAGTATTATGTTTTTTATACTTAACATAATAAAAGTAATAAGATAATGTTTTCAAATAAATAAATTTTCTTATTTGGAAAATACAAAATTCGAAAAATATTCCAGGCTAACGGAAAGAAGACACATTAGAGAAGAAAGAAGTTTCAACAAGTAAAGGCTGAGCAGAAAGAGAAAGAAAAAAAAAATTGAATATATGTGACATTCTCTTAGTACCAGCCTCAAAACAACATTCAAGTCCAGAACAAACAATTGATGCATAAATGTTAGAAATGAGGTTTACAATCCAAGAAGAAGTCAGGGATAATCATGGTTAAGGAAGAAGGGGTTACATAAACAAACGCTGTATGGATCTTTATCACTTAGATTAGATTTGATAGGGGTGTGTATTGCATATGCAAAATCCAACACTCAGTTTAATTTATCCAGCTATAAGCTGTTTTTCATTTGACATGATGCTTTTGAGACTCATCCATATTGTTTTATGTATTAGTGTCTTATTGCTGTTGTAGCAAATCACCACAAATCTTCTGAGTTAAAACACAAAAATTTTTATTTTGCAATTCTGGAGGTCAAAAGGCCAAGACAGTCTTAAGGGGTGAAAATCACTGTGTCAGCATGGATGGTCCTTTCTAGAGTTTCCAAGGGGGATATTGATATCTAAATGCTTCTAGAATCTGGAGGCTGCCAGCATCCTTGTCTTCCTCTTTCCACTTTTGTGCTCACATCTTTCACTATACCTTTTTAATCTCTCTGATCTTCTGCCTCCTTTTCATAAGGACTCTGTGACAATATCAGGCCTATCCAGATAATCTAGGAGAATCTCCCAATCTCAAGATTCTTAATTCAATCACATCTGAATAGGACCTTTTGCCAAATAAGGAAACATTCATAAATTCTGGAGATCAGGACTTGAACATTGTTCAGCCTACCACATTAGCAACCTTTTTGATGCTGACCAGTTTTCACTGTATGAATCAGCCTCAGTTTGCTCATCTACTCACCTGTGGCAAAATGGGTGAGGAGGGTTCAAGAAGTATAGATTTACAGTTATAACATAAATAAGTCATTTTGATGTGATGTACAGTATGGTGACTACAGTCAATAATATTGTAGTGCATATTTGAAAATTGCTTAGTAATCTTAGAAGTTCGCATCACAAGAAAAATAAATTGTAATTTTGTATGATGACAAATTGTAACTAGACATTGTGGTAAACATTTTGCAGTGTATCTAAATATCAAATACTTAAGCTGTACACCTGAAAATAATGTAATGTTACATGCCAATTAAACCTCAATTAAAAAAAGAAAAAAAATCTCAAAATTTATATTGAACTTCAAATGACTCTAATTAGCCAACATGATCTTGGAGAGAAGAGGTGGATGCATACTTCCTGATTTTAAACAACATTACAACGCTATAGTAATCAAGAGTAGGGTATTGGACAAAAAAAAAAAACATATAGATCAATGGAACAGAATAGAGCACACAGAAATAAACCCACACATATGTGAGTAATTTATTTCTGACAAAAGAGTCAAGAATATACAATGAAGAATAGTTTCTTTATAAATGGTGTTGGGAAAACTAGATATACACATGCAGTGTAATGAAATTGGATCCCTATCTTATACCACACACAAAAATGAACTAAAAATGAATTACACACTGAAATGTAAGCCCTGAAATCATAAAACTAGAATAAATTGAGCATCTTGACATAGGTATTGGCATTTTTTTTTTATTAGACACTCAAAGCAAAGGCAAGAAAAACAAAAATAAACAAGTGGGGTTTATCAAACTAAAAAAATTTCTGAACAGTGAAGGAAACCATCAACAAAATGAAAAGACAACCTATGGAATGGAAAACAATATTTGCAACCACATATTCAATAAGGAATTAACATCTAAAATATACAACTAACTTATACAACTCAATAGCAGAAAAACAAATAACAATCAAAAAGGGCAAAGGACATGAATAGACATGTTTCCAAAGAAAAAGCTGTACAAATGGCCAACACATACATAAAAAGTTGCTTAACATAGGGTGTCCCAAAATTCACACAAGAAGTAATTTTGATAGAAAAGACAGGTTTATAATTAAATATTGTAAATTTTCATTGCTCAACAATGAAAACCCATTGTTCTTTCATGTAGTCCTCCATTTTTAATAATCGTGAACTGTCATCTGTCACGCTGTCTTTTTGTTGTTGTTGGCAACACTTTACCTCACAAATGATGCAAAATTCAAATCTTGCGTGAATTTTGGGACACCCTTATCACTAATTATCAGGGAAATGCAATTCAAAACCACAGTGAGCTATCACCTCACACTTATGAGAATGTGTATCATCAAAAAGACAAGACATACAAATGTTGGTACGATGTGGAGAAAAGGGAACCCTTGTACACTGTTGGTGGGAATGTAATCTGGTGTAGCCACCATCAGAAAACATATGGAGGTTCCTCAAAAACGTAAAATTAGAATTAACATATGACCCATAATCTGGGTATATATTTAAAGGAAAAAAAATCATTTTCTTGAATAGGTATCTATACTCCCATGTTCAGGGGAAGCCGGGATGGCTCAGTGGGTTAAGCGCTCACTTTGTAGCGCCGAGGTCCGAGGATCGAATCCCGGCCCCGGCCCGTGCGGAACCATATGCTGAACTGGGAGCTCCCCCAGTTCAGTTCGTTCTCTCTCTCTCTCTCTCTCTCTCTCTCTCTCTCTCTCTCTCTCTCTCTCTCTCTCTCTCTGTCAAAAATAAATAAATGAATAAAAATATATTAAAAATATACTCCCATGTTCAGTGAAACATTATTCGTTAATTCATGGTATGGAAAAAAGCTAAGTGTCTACCAACAGATGACCAGATAAAGAAAAATTCTGTATGTGTATACACACACATACATATTTAATTTAATGCAAAAGAAATTGTGGGTTGGAACTGTGGATTCTAAATCATAACTAGGCTCAATCACATCTTTATTAATCAAAATAAGAACAATTGCAATCAACATATTTTGCCAATGAGAAATAAATTCATATATTCCTGTAGCATAAAAATCTGTGTTTTGGGATTGAATGAATTCTTGGAAAGCATTTTCTGCATCCTCCTGGTCTTGAAAGCATTTTTCCTGCAAAAAAATTATGGAGAGGCTTGAAGAAGTGGTAGTCAGTTGGCGAGAAGTCAGGTGGATATGGCAGAACTTCTTAGCCAAAGTTCAACTTGTGAAGCGTTGGTTGTGCGACATGTGGTCAGGCATTAGGTGGAGTAGAATTAGGCCCTTTCTGTTCACCAATGCCAGCTGTAGGTGTTGCAGTATTCAGTGCATCTCATCGGTTTGCTGAGCATACTTCTCAGATGGAATGGTTTCACCAGGTTTCAGAAAGCTGTAGTGGATCAGATCAGCTACAGACCACCAAACATTGACCAGGAATTTTTATGGTGCAAGTTTGGGTTAAGGAGTGCTTTGGAGCTTCTCAGTCCAACCACTCAGCTAGTAATCACTGTGTTATCATGTAAAATCCACTATTCATTGTATGCCACAATCTGATCAAGAAATGTTTTGCTGTTGTGTAGAATAAGAGGAGACAACACTTCAAAATAATGATTTTTTTGACTTTCGGTCAGCTCATTAGGCACCCACTTATCAAGCTTTTTCACCTTCCCAATTTGCTTCAAATGCTGAATGACCATAGAATCATTGATGTTGTGCTCTTGGACAACTTTCCGTGTAGTTTTAAGAGGATCAGCTTTGATGATAGCTCTCAATTGGTCATTGTCACTACGCTATTCATGTTCAAAGCTCTTATGTCTTTTGCAAAACTTCTTGAACCACCTCTGCACTGTACATTCATTAGCAGTTCTTGGACAAAATGTGTTGTTGATGTTGTGAGTTGTTTCTGTCACTTTATGACCCATTTTAAACTTGAATAAGTAATTGTTCAAATCTGCTTTTTGTCTAACATCATTTCCATAGTCTAAAATAAATATTAAATAAACAGCAAGTAATAAGTCATTAGCAAAAATGAAAAATCATAAAGTGAGAAACGTGCATTAAAATGATGTATAACATAACCACAGTTATTTAAGAATGTGTTCCAATATCAAATGGCAAATTTCAGCAGTGCAAAACTGCAATTATGTTTGCACCAACCTAATCCAGTCTTTAAAAAAAAAGAAAAGAAAATCCTGACATTTGCTACAACATGAATGAAGCTAAAGGGCATTATGCTCAGTGAAATAAACCATACAAATACTTCATTGAATCACTTATATACAGAATCTAAAGAAAAAAAAAAAGGCAAAGTCAGAGAAACAGAGAGTAGAATGGTGAATTTCAGGGCCTGGAGAGTGGGAAAAATAGTGGGAGGTAGGAAAAGATTGAAAACTTTAAGTTATAAGATAAATAAGGATCATGTGTATAACATGGTGACTAGTTAATAACAACTGTGTGATATTATTAAAATTTGCTGAAAGAGCAGAACAGAAAGGAAAGACATAAATATGTGAGGTGATGTATGTGCAAATTACCTGATGTTGGGAATTCCTTCACAATGTGTATATACTTTAACTATGTTATGGTTTTGTCAAATATACCACAATAAAGCTGATAGAAATATTAATAAGGTGTTCTCTTCCCTAAATTTCACCCATAAATATAATCCTATTTTATATTTTGATTTTAATGATGTGAACAAAACTCTGGTTCCAAAGAAAATAACAGACTATATATTGCAAAACTTTATTAATATTAATAATACCTGCAAAGATTAATTATTTTTACTCAAAAAACTAAATATTTCCCCAGTGGCAACTGTGAGGAAATTTGGAGCATATATTGATACTTTCAAGCAAATACATAAAATGAAATACATTGGAGCACTGTTTTGTTGAATACGATTTGAACTGACATGCTGGTTGTAATTTAACTTTATTCTTTTCTGTACTGTCTTGTTTGCAATAATCATAACAATTTTTACAAAAATACATGTACACAAATCTACACCTATGCAAACACATATACAGATGCATGCACTAGCTGGGTTATTATCGCTCTGAAAAATCACTAACTATGATTACATGAACAAACCTTTAAGGCTATTTAGTCTACAACGTGCTATTGAAATTCACCACTATTGCAAACAGTGCAATTGAGAATCAGCACCTGAAATTTTAAGCATCTACCTTTGTGACTATGACTCATATTTTAAACTCCTATTTCTTTTCTCTACACATTTCTTTTCCTTTTGAATTGAGGTATGGCTTTCAGCAAGGTGTGTAAACCATAAGTCAACATTTAAGTTTATTTTTAACTACCAGCCAACATTTAAGTTTACAACATTTACTCACCTGCCTTTATTAACTACAAGCCACATTTTAGAATATTTCCAGCTTCCTAGTACACTACCTCCTACTCATTCCACTAATAACACCACCTCACTCCTGAGATAATGGTCATGATATTTTAATCTGCATTGTCCCTCTGATTTAAGTATAAAAGGTTTATTATAGTGCTTCATGTTGGGGTGTACTGGTAAGTGCCTGGCTTCTGAAATACTTTTCTAGACTTTATCCTTCTAAAGACCTTTGTATACTTTACCTATCACATAATTTAATTCAGATCATTCCAAATATATTCACTAAATTTGATGAGAATTTATGTTCATTTTCTAATGTAGTTGAAAGATGATCACCTCTTTTTTTTAATGGTATCTTTGCTCTCCAAAAAAATAAAATTTGGTTTTGCTAACTGCCAACCTTATAAAATATCCCATCCAAAACATACTCTTCAAACTTGGTAATGATATGTCTAGCTGATTTGTATTGAAGTGAAAACAGATAATCAAGCTGAAATTTTTAGACATGACATGGATTAATTTGTATCGTATTTATATTATCAACAAAATAGAAGTCTGCAAAAAATAATTTTTCATAGAATTGGAAGATGGTATTGAGATGAGAATTTAATATAGAAATGAGAAAGCTAAGGTACAACAATAATTTCATAAATATGAAACATTATCAGCACAAAATGGAGAAAGTTTGTTCTTCAGCTCTACTGAAACCAGAATCAAAATCATCATCATCATCATCATCATCATCACCATCATCTGAAACTGAAACATGAGCATTTTAGGTTAGGAGTAATTAAGCATCACTCATAGTGAGAATATTTAAAGATATAGAAACTCTCCCTCCAGAGATCTATAAAAGTAGAAAGATACAAAACTGTCAGAGTTGTAATACTTTCTAGAAACTGAATAATAACTTCTAAAGATCTCATTTATCTCTAGGCTATTTTAGTTCATTTTTAATCACAAGATTATGAAATATATACATACATATATTAAAACATAAACAAATTATATATAAATAAATTATATATATATAAGAAAAAATTATCTATAGCAAGTTGAAGTTAAGAAACTTCCTTTCTTTATGTAGCATCAAGCTTTCTTTACCTTGTTAATATCTAGTTCATAGCCTATTTATATAGATCTACAATGAGTTGCAATTGGAAAGATCAAAGATTCAGGTTTTGCAAAATGAGAGATGTTTGTATTTGACATAAACTTAAAAAAAATTAGTCTTCAAAGAGCCCATTGCCTATTAAATTTAAGTAAAAATGAAGATGCTAGTCTTTGGGAAAGAATATGCAATATTGTTGCCTTGACTTACAAAGAAGTTTTATACAAAATATTTTAGTAGTTACTCATACTAATACATGGTGATAATTATGTAAGTTATTTCCCATAACTTTTGCAGATGGGTCAACTTGTTCACAGACTATTTTAAGAGTTTCCAATTAGATTTATAGTCATATAATCCAAAAGCAAGAAGCAATTTTCTTCAGATACTACTTAGCAGTTAAAATTACTATTAAGTAATTTTAAAAATTTAGATTTCAGAAGGTTTTTTTTTTTTTTTTTATGTATTGGTGCATAGGTATTTCTCTGAGTTATCTATTAACAGTAGAAGTAATACAAATATATCCAACAATTGAAATTCTTAACAGTACATAAGGACATACAATAATATAATAATAATAAAGAAAAGCAAAATATAATTTATATCCTCACTTGAGTGCTAAAATATAAATACTGAAGAATTTATGTTATAAATTTTCAATATTAAAATATAATGTCGAGTAAAACTAATCCAGATATTTGCATTTAAAAACTCCCTCTAAGAAAAGTATTTCACATATTTGATAAGACAGCATTGCAAAGACACACTCTTCAAAAGTTAACTGGAAAAAAGAGAAAGATGATGGAAACAGTGAGCACAAAACAGAAAGCAGAATGAAATATTTAGCTTGAGATCACACAGGTAACTAATTATTGATGTGGTAGTAGGAAAAAATGCTAGAACATTAATAGTAATTTGTGATGGCTATGGAAACAAATCATAAAGAAAAATACACCCAGAAGATTTCTATCAAAAAAATTTATCAAAGTCTATTATACAGTCTATTCTTATGCAAAAACACACTTGTAGCTGCTGTCACCAAACTGAAGGTCAATAGCAAGGCATTCTGAACTCAAGAGATAGAAACTAATCACGACACTTTACATCAAGGATTGCTATGGCATGATTGGAAAATGCCAACCAGGAAAGCACAATTTTCAGACCATACAAAAAGTAGAAACAATCACCTCACACAAATAACTCTATACCCAGTAAAATGATCTATAAACATGGTAACTTTCTTCAAACATTGTATCAAAATTTAGTATATCTTTAATAGATGGACCTTCTGGTAAACCACACTAATCTAGGGAAAATCTAAACTGAATGTGTGTTTGTGGATAAAATTAAGAATGAGATTTATATAATGAACATCTAAAAACTGAAACCCTATGAATTCTCTTGTTGATTGTCCTTAGCATTTTTGAAAATTAATAGTTGTTTAATAATAACTTTAAACATAAGTAATTATATAATTGTTTTTTGGTGTGTGATATTTCAATAGGAAAGAAAAAAGATACTACAGAATCCTGATAAAGGTCTTTACCATGCTGTGAGGCAAAATTGTAGGTAGGTAGCAAATTCTAAGAATCAGAAATTTCTGATGTATTATCTGTGAATGACTTGTTTTTTCTGAATTGTATTCTTTATTATTTTACTTCATATGAAATATAGACAGTAATTAGAGTTTTAGTCCAAAACCATAAAAATCCTAAAGCTAGGGGAAGCCAGGATGGCTCAGTGGGTTAGGTGCTCACTTGGCAGCCCTGGGGACCGAGGATTGAATCCCGGCCCTGGCCTGTGCGGACCCATATGCTGAACTGGGGAGTGCCCCCAGTTCAGTTCTCACCAGGGTGAGACCCCGGCCCAGTTCCTGCCCTGTGCAGCCCCACGCCACCTGTGGAATGAAACTATGTAGAAAAACAACGATGTGCAACTATGGAGACTGTTCTGGGCCCTCCCCCTTCTCTCTGTCTCTTCTCTGTCAAAAACAATAAAAATAAATCTTAAAAAAAAAAAAATCCTAAAGCTAAATGTTATCTATTAAACATTCTGGATTCAGACTGCACAGGGTTATTAAAAATTAGGTATTACAAATATATCCGAGGACATTGGCTCACCTTCAAAATTAGTGACATTGAAACATGATGCAACATTTCACATACACAAGGAAGAAAAGCAATGCTGTTGTTATTATTATTATTTTATTTTAAATTAGAAATCTCTGTGAATATGGTATGATCCCCAATGAGACCCACAATGTGCAAAAGTGAGCACAAGGAACATCAAATTCCATGTGTGATATAGTCAATGATAGATCACTCCAAAGGCAATACAAAAGCTCATAACTCATATAATTTCATAACACTAAACCATAGGGAAATTCCTTTCAACTAAAATTTATGCAGTAATCTCTGGAAGCACAATTCTTACTTCATCCAAACTGTATATGCAATTTTACTTTATATAAACCTTTTATCTCTTAAAATGTTTTCTCTAAATAATATTACAGCTTCTCTCCATGGCTCAAAGTACTGCTTTAATCTTTCTAAGCAGCATTTTATTCCCAAATGGTGAATTTAACTCATATTTAAAGAAAAATCTACCCCAGCCACAGCAACAATGACAAAAAAATTATAAAAAAAAAATGCAAAAAAAAAAAATGCTTTAAAACAAATAATTATAAACAAAGTATCGTCTGTGAAAAATAATATGTATATGACATTAATATACATTTTTATTCCTATGAACACTGGGTGTACATGATAGATTATAATATTAACTTTTAGATTCACCCTAATACTAAAAATATATAAAATTGTGATCACTACCATCAAACATAATTTAAGTATTTTAAAGTATATGATGAAAGTATATAAAATTTGATTATTTTTTATATAACATTAATTTGCAGTAACTAATTCACATTAACAAACTGACATACATATTTGTCCTACCATGTTTATTCTAAGGTTTTCACACTGGCAAATGATTGTCTTAAATTTATACTCATAAGCATAAACTTTCTGGTCACTAGTCATAAAGGGCAATTGAATCAAAATAATTATTACTATATAGCACCAATTATTACTTAATTCTCAGTTGAATAGATCTAGTCTGTCTACTATGAATTTTAGTCAATATGTAGTTATACAAATAAATAAAAGTTTATATAATTTAAAAAAATCAAGATACCTGTATGATTACCAATACAGATTAAACTTTTATTTCATGGTAAATAAAAGTTATATATGTCCATTATAACAGTTGACTTCTAAGAGCTTCTAGAAATGAGTTAATCTCAAAATTCTGTCATTCCTACTACCAGCATTGCCACCTCGCAAATTGTTTTTGGTGTTGGCCCTAGACTTGGAAGTTTTCTGAATTAAGTGAGGTGATGGGATTTTTTTTTTTATTTAACGGTAATATCACAGTCAAGTCTATATCATATGAGCCCAGGTTTCCCATCCTGTTGAGTCAGACTTTCAGTTCAGTTCCAAATGTCTGCCTTTTTCTCAGCTGGAAAAGTAGCCCTCATACTTTCAAACTGCTCAACATAAACTTTTAAATCCACAAACACAAATTTCCCACAAGGACTTTTATTCTTATATTAAACCATATCTCGAAACTACAAATGTCAAAATTATTTCTACTCTGCTGAATCAGCCCAGGAATAAAATTGCATTTTAGAGACAGAAAATTAAAATGCATTTTTTTCTCTTCATATATTTGAAGTACCTTAAAGATATGGTGAACATTCAATATGTCTTGTAAAATTTAATTCACCCTTCAAACCTTCCTAGCATAATGAACTGACAAGTCATAATTTTCACTTTCATAATTTAACACTCTTGAAATATACATATATGAATATCAATATGTTCAGAAGCTAACTTTTTAAAACAGTGATCTTGGCAAAGGATAATCAAATTGTTTACTTTCCTATATAAACAATAAAGCTTATGTAAATATTTGAAGTCCAGTTGAAATGTCTCAGCTATTCTGACTGTAAGTCAACAATGGTCAGTATTCCAGATCTCATGAAAAGTCTTTGTACTCCACATGTGGACACAACACAGGTTAAGCCCTTTGCTGTTACCTTTCCCTATTCTTGATTCGGACACCTGTGTGGCTTATTTATATAATCCCTTTGACTCATTGCTCAAATTCGACCTTCCTAGAGCTTATTCCTTAACTACCCTACATAAAATAGTAACCCTCCCTGTCTTGGCATTACATTCTCCCCTGCTTTATTATTTTCCATAGTGCCCTCACTTCCTAAACTACTACATATTTATTACTTTTTTTTAAATCTCCCACATTAGGATGTAGATTTTTTTGTACAGTTCACGGTTATATTCCTTGTGCTTAAAACAGAGCCCGACAGAGTAGAAACTCAATAAATAATTGTTGAATGAATCTCTCCAAACACTATCTCCATTACTTTACCTTAACTGAAAATTGGCTTTCCAAGAAGTTTGTTAAGTCAAATGACACACAGATAAATGTCACTCTTTCCTGCTCTGCCTCATTTGACACTGGTTTTGGTTTTTCATTATTGAAAGTCTCTCCCTTCCCAAGCCCTAGAGTGCCAGATCACTTCCCCTTACCCAGCATTCCCAGTTCACATTGAAGGATCTTCTTTCTCGGTCTGCTCAATCCTCTCCTTTGGGGGTTCTAGTCTTAACTCTTATAATTTCCTACTGTGCTTAACTGAATTCATCTATTTCCACAGTTTTAACAACATTATATTCCTATATGTTGAATTTGTGAAATCTGAAATTTTTATAAGCAGGACTCTATGTTAGTCCATGAACTAATTTTCAGATCTTGGACATGGGTTTCAAGAATAAATAACAGGGAATGTGGCTCTGAATGTTTCACTTTAACAAGATCTTCTGGCATTTTACACACACTAGGGTTTGAAAACTACTAATCTATGTCTTCATACCTGACCTCTTTTCTGAGCTTCACACTCGGTTGGTTATCCAATTGCCAATCTGATATTTCTGATATTTGGATGTCTCCAAAGCTGCTCAAATTCTACATGTCTAATGCTAAACTCATCACCCCTCCACTTCCCCGCATTCCCACCCAAATTCTCCACCTGTTATACCCTTATTAACTAATGGTACAGTTATTCACCTACTGGACTGAGCCAGAAATAAGGATATAGTTACTGTCTTCATTTCCTTTGCCTCCATCTTCAATTCCTCACCAGATTCTGTTGTGTCTCTACATTTTCATAGTATTTAAATTCCTGCATTTTCCATTAGAAGAAATGTTATAGTAACCTCCATGGCTTCATTTTTGTCCCCACTAATTTTTTCTCTACATTACTGCTAATTTCATTACGTCAAATGTGTTTTTTAAAGCTGTTTTTATAATAGAATATCTGTTCTTCAGAGGATATTGTATAAAATAAGCATTGTGATAGATAAGATAGATAACTCAAGTGCATTATCTCAGTTAACAACCTAGAATGCTTTGCATAACTTTCAAGATAATATCCAAAAGTCATATGGTGACATATAGTCTTATATGGTGACTTATAATCTTTAGATGCTTCTCTTCCCATCTCACATGTCACAATTGAAATAAGTTGAAGCACTTTCTGCTCCTGAATGAGAATTGCTCATTTTGGATCTTTGTTTAAATTGCTTCCTCTTTCTGCACTACTCTCCAACCTCTCCTCAATGGCTCCTTTTTAGAACAGACTCTTCTTTTCCTGATGTCCACAATCTGTGTTCAAATGTGCCCACATGTATCACAGTAAAAGCAAATTCTAATATCATCTATTCATCTAACTTACTCTGACCTAGAAAATAAACGTGTTAAGGGTGGTATAATGACTATCATGAAATGTCAACTTGGTTAGGCTATAGTCCCTTGTAATGCAGTCAAACACTAATTTAGGTGTTACTGTGAAGGTATTTTGCCAATTCCTAATTAGTTTACATTCAATAAAAAAGACTATCCTCAAAAAACTGGGTGGAACTGGCTGAATCCCATGGGGGTGGGGTGTCTTTAAAATAGGTCTCAAGTTTCCCTAAAAGAGAGAAAGGATTTCCCTGTGGATGAGAGCTTCACCCTGTGCCCATGGAGTTTCGTCTGCTTGTGGTCGTTCTTACTGGTTCTGTTTCTCCAGTTGAAACTTAATTGATATACATGGGTCCTACTTTTTTATTTGTCGTGCCTGTATTATGCAAAACCCAGTGCCTGACAAATAGTATGCACTCAGTACACTTTTAAATGAGTAAAAAATGAAAGAATAAATCAATGTTGGGACAGCCAAGACTTCTGTCAGCAACTAGACCACTGAGAGCCCTTGGAGAAAATCACCCAAGTCAGCACACGGCACAGATATATGCTCTCTAAATTCAATGTAGTCATACAAAGCACTTGGAAATTTTTACTGTCTCTTAAGTGTTTTCTCTTTAATTTTGTTCAGTGAAAATTTGCTTCTTGTCTCTTATGTTCCTAAACAGTTTGTGACCCTTTTTTAAAACAATTTAGCTTTTATTTTTCACTAAGAATATGGAGGACTCTAGGCATGAAATCCTTTACCTAAAAACATAAATGTATATATTCAACTATATTTCTTTGTCTAAAGTTTCAAAAGAAATAGTTTTTTTTTTCTTCTAGTCCAAGCTTAAATCCCAAACCTTAAATTATTTACTTAAATTAACTTCTCTTTCACGTTAAATTTTTTTCTTCTTCTATTATACCCTTCCATGTTATTTTCTTTCTGATAATCTGTTCTACTCAAATCATAAATCACTTGTTCTTTTTACTTGTCTATCCCAATGAAGTATCTCTACTGAGGTCAAAAACAACCTGCCAACCTAATATACTTACCGGTATCTCAAAGAACATACAATTAGTAAGAGAAAACTCCTTTCAAAAAGCAAACATCATATACCCACATTTATTGCAGCATTATTCACACTAGCAAAGATGTGGAAGCAAATAAATGTCCATTAATTAATAAAAGAATGTGATATATAGACACAGTGGACTATTACCCTTAAAAATGAGGAAAATTTTGTCACGTGTTACAACATGAATAAAGCTTGAAGACATTATTTTGAGTTAAATAAACCAGTCACACACACACACACAAAACAAACAAAAAAACCCAAAAAACAAAAACAAATACTGCATGATTCTACATATATAAAGGATGTAGTAGGACTCTTAGAAACAGAAAATGGAATAGTGGTTGCCAGGAGGTAAGGAGAGAGAGGAAAATGGAACTGTTTTTCTATAGGTAAAGAGTTTCACTTTTGCAAGATGAGAAATTTCTAGAGATCTGTTGCACAACGTGTACATAGTTAACACTGTGTACTTAAAAATAGTTAAAGAGGGTAAATTTTATGTATTTTACTACAATAAAATAAAATTTAAAAAGACAAAAGTAAACAAACTAACTCCTGTGATATTAATACAATATCTGGCTTAATTAAAAAAAAAGGCACATCTGTAGAGGCATATTAATTTATTATAGCAGGAATGCAAATAGAGAGCTTTCAGTGTAGGAACATTTGTACCACTAGTGCCAGTTTTCTTTTGTTTGCATCTTTCTTAGAAGAAATTAAGTACTTGTATCACCCACTACAACTCTTCCTCAAAAAAATAATACCATGGATATTAGATGTTGGTATTTACCTTGGTTCAAAGCCAAGATGATCCACGCTGAGTTGTCTGGAGTACCCTGATTTCCTGAATCAAGCAACTTGTATTCACATATTTGTGTCTGCTCCTAAATCATAGTCAATTCCAGGAGTGTTCCTCAAAATGTCACCCTATTTCCACAGTCAAACTTTGTTTTTCACTTTGGGAACAAAATGGCTTAATTAAACTAACACAGAGATAAAAAATGAGCATGAGATCAAATTTAGAAAGTGTCCTAGACCAGTTTATCCACTGGTCAAGGACATACTGGTATGTTCTCCTTCACTTTCAAGCGAAGGTCATAGCAAAATTAGGTTCAGATAATTACCTACTTTTGAAGCCTAAATACATGTTAATACACCAAAAAAAACAAAGAAACAAAGTACTTTAAAGAAAAATAAAGTTTAAAAGCCTCTGAGCAATAAAGAATTCTGCAAATGGTAATACTAATTCTTTTCCATTTATATTATATGGCTTGCACCACAAAAAATTAAATATATACTTAATTCAGGAGGTTTTAGTGTAGATAATGCAATATATCTCTGAACTGAAAAAACTTGTTTATCTTACGTTCATGTTGTTTAAGGGCTTAAAATTGCTGCTTCTTTTTATAGTCTGGAACTTATGGTCACCACTTCAAACGGTCATGGAGCAAATTTTTCATCCATTTTTACTTTGGCTTATATCCTTTTTACTTAGACTTAGGTGCAACACTTTGGGGTTATTGCTGTGGTTTAACTTCTTAGCATATCAGTATTGCTATTTATTTTTCTAATATTTTGGACTTCTCTGTGTGTGATCGATAACCCTACCCACCTTGATTATTTGTGATAAAAACCTGTAGAAAATCCATAGAGTTCCTTGAAAGAAACATTTTTATATATGTGGCTTCTAGAAGGTCTTTTGAGCATCTATTGGATTCTTGAATACTTAAAGTAGTCATATACCAAGTTATTTGAAATCCTGGTTAAAACTTTATTTCTCCATTATCTCAGTTTCCATAATTCCTGAAGTAAAATTGTTTTGTAATATATTAAATAAAGAACTGTATCAGTGTTGTTTTACATTTTGTATTGAAGAATAATAAATTCTCCCACAAAAAAAATAGTGTTAAATTTTTGTTGAAATGAAAATCAATCCATTTAAAGCTTAGGTTTATTTTTGAGTTATAAAGAAATAAACAAAAATTCTAAACAAATATGTTTGGTCGATTTTTATATTCTAAATGTGTAAATTCTATGTTTATTTCAATTAGAAGAGTAATTCATAATTATCTTCATTGTAGGTCTTTGTGATCACTTAACCAGATCATTGCCCCACTCTCTCTTGTATTTTACTCAATAGTAAAAATATAACAGAAGGAATTTGTACAAAGTTCACAGTGTCAGATACAGGCTGCTAATTTAACTGGCAATAGAACAATAAATCTCAGACTTCATATTGTTTTGATGTAGCACCCAATTCTAACAAAGCAATCTATCTCACATTTGTTTGAGGAACTTATTTTCAATGTAATACTAATGTAGTCACGCAGGAGTGGATGTCATCTGACAAGAAAAGTTCATAAAATGACGGGGGTGTATGGTTCACTCCAGGCCCCATACACAGTTTCTCTGAAACATAAGTGATCATCATTGTGTTTAGATTCTTTTTTTTTAATGACAGTTTTTCTTCTTTGGCAGATATAACTCAATTATTCAAACAAGACAGCCTCCATTGTCTGATCCTACATGTAGAGGCAGCTTTATCAGTTACATTTGGCATTAAAGGCTATACAAATCTATTTGGCTGAGTTAATTCACTTGAAATAGTAATTTTCTAAATGACCTCTATTGGCCTAGAAGAGTTAAGGTGCTGCCAGATGGAAATAAATGATATCATTTCTGAACGTCTATACACACAAACAAGTGCAACTCCTAACTAAGCAAATCGCTGAGTATACTTTCCACATTGGTAGGCTTCCTTATCTTTGTAACCAAAATATTTATTTAAATAAGTTATGTCTATTATTCTAATAGGAACTTTTAAATGTTTGTATTATAAATTATCATACATACACAGAAGTGTACAAAACAAACCTATGCAAAAATTATCACCAAGAACAACCATGTAACAATTATCCAGGTCAAGAAATAGACTAGAACCAGAGAAACTTCTTTCTGTACCTTTTCCATCCTTACCACTTCCCACCTTCCTAAAAGTATAACCACTTCCCTAAGATCTGAAACTGCAGTTTAAATTTGCCAGTGTTAGAAATATTTATAAATAAAATAATATGGTGTACATATATTTTGGTATCTATAATACCTTCTTCTATAGCTATAGTTCATTTTCAATGCTGCATAAATTGTCTTAGAGTATCTACAAACATTCTTATACAGTCTTTCTGTGCATTCCTTTTGTTGATATATACCCAGAACTGAAACTGTTGGATCATGAAGTATACAGACCTGCAACATTAGTAGATGATGCTAAACTGTTTTTCAAAATGTTGGTAGCAATTTACTAACTAGCATTTGATAGTCCTTGATGCTTTCTATTTTCTCCAATACTTTACATTTTAGTTCTTTAAATTTTACCCATTTTCGTGAATTAACAATGGTGATTTATTAAAAAAAAACAAAAAACTTTCCTTGTATTTCTCTGAATATTAGTGAACTGTGCACCTTTTAAATTAGGAAATTATGCACCTTTATAAGGCATTTTGATATTCTATTATTGTAAAGTATCCTTTCATATCCCTTGTTCATTTTTCCTATTAGGTGATAAATACACACACACACCTCTGTCAACTACATGTGAGAAAATATATTCTCATACTTTGTTTTACATTCTTAATCTGTTAAACAGATGCTCTTAATTTAATGTACTTAAATTGATCATTTTTGCTTTTATAACTAATGCTATTTTGTACACTAGCTAATAAAGTCTTCCTTCTACAAATATCATGAAGATATTCAACTCTATTATTTTCTGTCTATACTTCTTGCATGTCACATTTAGATATTAAAGTTCACCTGGGATTGATTTTGGCATATAGTGTGATATAAGGGACAGGTTTCATTTATTTATTTTTTATCAAATTGATATTCAGCTGATTTATAAAAATATCATCCTTCCTCCACTATTCTTCTGTAATTCAGTGAATCAAGTGTCTGTGAGAATGTAAGTTCTCTTTTCTATTACACTGATCTACAAGTATGTATCTAACTTTGCTTTAATACCACTGCTCCTTATTTACTGTATCATTGTAAAGAAACTTGCTGAAAGTCCTCCAACAATGTTATTATTCATCAAGAATGTCTTGTCTAATCTTGGCTCATGACATTTCCCTATGAATTTTAGAATCAGCTTGTCAATTTTCACAGAAATGCCCTTCGGATTTTTCACTCAAATTGCAGTTTATTTATATAAAAGTATGTGGGAATTTGACAATGTGCAGTCTTACAACCCATGGAAAGAGTGCATTTATTCACTTCTCATTAATACTTAACACCATCTAGGTAGAGTTCTTTTGAGACATTAGTTAGAGCATATTAGCCAAGGGTCTCAAAATTAACTATCACATCTGGTTTTGACTACTTTAATTTTTAGGACTTTGTTATATTTTATACATTGTAAATTATATCTTTTGAAAAGACATTTGATTTTACCTGTGGAATGTGGTGTGTAGCTAAACATCTTTTCTGCAATTTTTTTTCCCTTAATATTTTATTTTAATTAATTGTAATAGCAGTGAGTCTTTGGCTTAACAGAAGAGATTTCCAAATATTTATTTATTTATTTATTTATTTATTTTTAAAGTTTTTATTTATTTATTTATTGACAGAGAGAGAGAGAGAGAGAGAGAGAGAGAGATACAGAGACAGAGAGAGAACTGAACTGGAGGAGCTCCCAGTTCAGCATATGGTTCCGCACGGGCCGGAGCCAGGATTCGATCCGCGGCGCTGCAAAGTGAACGCTTAACTCACTAAGCCATCCCGGCTTCCCCAAATATTTATAATAGCGCTTTAGTCTGGCTATTTTGTATTTTTCAAGTAATCTAGTATAGAAATTTCAACATTATGATTTCTCTGGCTATATTTTTTTCTAATAAAGTCTGGGAGAAAGTGATTATAATTATAGTGTTTAAGTCCTCTATTCAAATTAAAAGACCAATTTGACACGTTAAACATTTATCCATTTGCATCTGTACATTTTCAGTTTTCAACAGTAAATGCTTCCATTGTTTCTGGGAAACCTCAGGAAATTTTTTGTGATATTTAGAATGCATTCCAATTTCATAGTTTTACTAATTTCTACTTTAAAGTGATATTTGACATAACACATTTAGTAAAATCTTTACACTTCTATGTACCAAACAGAAAAATGCAAATCTTTTTATTTTTAAAATAATAAATTTACATACTTAAAGTTTACAAAATCTGAATTTGAAATGATTACTAAAGTTGGGCTAATTAACATATCATGCGCTCCCATAGTTACTGTTTTTCTTTGTGATGAAAGCACCTAAAATCTTCTATATTAGTGAATTTCTAGTATTCAATATAATATAATTAACTATAATCAGCATGTTATATATTAGATCTCTAGGCTTACACATCTATTCATACACCTGTGGACACTTAGGTTATTTCCGTATCTTGACTATTTTGTGAGTAATGTTTCAGGGCATATGGGAGCACACATATCTCTTCAGGGTACTGATTTTTCTTCCTTTGGAACTCAATAAAGCATATTGTATTTACTTTTAATATTTACATGCTAAACTTTTATTCATAATCTTATTAATCTCACATCTTAATTTTAATATTTTATTTCAGGATTTCTGTCTAATTTCTATGTGTAGTATATGCTGTCTGTAAATAATGACATTTATTTCTTACTTTCCAATCTTTCTTATTTCTTCTTTGTCATTATTTTATTTCTTTGGATAGAACTTCTAGTAAAATGTTAAATAAAAGTGGTGATAACATGCATCTTTTGTCCTATTTCAAATAAAAAGCTTCCAATATTTTATCACAAAGTATGGTGAGCCGCAGACTTTGTTTACATACTCCATATCTTATAAAAGATATATCCTTCAATCGTTCTTAAATGTTTCTTTTGTATGAATTAATATTTAATTTATGATTTTATAGTATGAAAGCCAAATGTATTAATGTAATACTAAAGCCATTGATCATTTTTCAAATGATTAGTTGCACCAGAGCACCCAGATTATTGGATAGATGTTATTATATTTCAATAGGGTTGTTGGGCATGTTGGAAGAGGAGGGCCTATATAGTGGAATAGGCAATAAAGTAAACTACTGATCCTATTTAGAGTTGATAAGCATTATTTTTTATTTTTCTATTTTTTTAAGATTTATTTTTATTGTTTTTGATAGAGAGATACAGAGACAGAGACAGAGAGAAGGGGGAGGGCCCAGAACAGTCTCCATAGTTGCACATCATTGGTTTTTCCACAGTTTCATTCCACGGGTAGTAGGGGGTCTGCACAGGGCAGGCACTGGGCTGGGGTCTTCACCCCGGTGAGAACTGAACTGGGGGCACTCCCTAGTTCAGCATATGGGTCTGCACGGGCCAGGGCCAGGATTCAATCCTCGGTCCCTGGGGCTGAAAAGTGAGCGCTTAGCCCACTGAGCCATCCCAGCTTCCCCCTTTTAATTTTTTAAAATATATATATATATATTTATTTATTTTATTGTTTTTGACAGAGAGAGAAAGAAAGATACAGACACAGAGAGAGAACTGAACTGGGGCATTACCCAGTTCAGCACATGGGTCTGCACAGTCCGAGGCCAGGACTTGATCCTCGGTCTCCAGCGCTGCTTAGTGAATGCTCAACCCACTGAGCCATCCCGGCCTCCCCTTAGGTGCTTTATTTTTTATTTTATTTTATTTTTTTAACAGAACTGGGGGCCTCACTGCATTCGTGTAGCACACCCCAGTTCAGTATGTGGGTACGCGTGGGCTGGAGCCGGGATTCGATCCTCGGTCCTCGGGGCTTCAAAGCGAGCGCTCAACCCGCTGAGCCATCCCGGCTTTCCCCCGATAAGCATTATTATTGGTCAGGCAACTTGGAGAAATCTTTCCATGTATTATATAATTAATAATGATAGAAGTCATTAAATCTTTTAACTTTATGAAATAGGTAGTACATTGTACCCCATTTTATTAATGATGAAACAAAACAAAAAAAGACATAAGAATAGTTTTATTGTAGTGAGAACTTTAATTTAAATTTTAATTTGGCTACCTTTCCAATTTTCACTGTTTGTGCTTTTGATCAGTGCTGAGTAGCTTATTAAAATGCAGATTCTGACTTAATAGGCCTCAGGTGAGGGTCTGAGATTTTGGCTTCAAACACATTCCCACAGAACATACTTTGAAAAAGAAGGCTTTTGATCACTGATTTCTTTTTCATCAAACTAAGGCACTCCTAAAGGGCCTTGATACTAATTTCATGTTAGTTGAAAATTAATGGAATATTAATATTTAAATTTATTAGCTAAATATTGACAGATATATTTCAAAACCAAAAGACTGTTTTTCACAAAAATATTTTACTGTTCAATTTAGAGAAAACAAAATTAAAAAGACACACCTTTCTCTCTCCTCTCCCTCAGCATGCTTTCTGTATACAAAAAGCGCACTAACATATATTTGCTATAGCAGGGGTCCCCAACTTCCAGGCCATGGACCAGAACCAGACCAAGGCCTGTTAGGAACTGGGCTGCACAGCAGGAGGGAGTGGCAGGCAGAAATGGAAGCTTCATCCGTATTTACAGCCACTGCCTATCACTTACATTAAGGCCTGAGTTCTATTTCCTGTCAGATCAGCAGTGGCATTAGATTCTCATAGGAGCACAAACCCTATTGTGAACTGTGCATGTGAAGGATCTAGGTTGTGTGCTCCTTATGAGAAGCTAAGACTTGATGATCTGATGTGGAGCTGAGGCAGTGATGCTACCCCTGGGGAGCAGCTGCAAATATAGATGAACGTTTGCAGCAGAGAGGTTTGACTGCCCAGAGACCACAATAAATCAATCGCTTGCAGACTCATATCAAAACCCTATCAATGAGTGGCAAGTCACAATGAAGCTGCATCTGGAGGCAGGCTTTATAGTGGCAAGTGAGTCAATGTACTTCAATCATACAGCTGTATCTGGTGGCAAGCTTTAAATAAGAATCTGACCTTATTTCAGTCCACATGTAGCCTGCCCATTGTTTACCACTTCCATCATCACCTCTTTCCTGCTCTGCGTACTTGTCTCAGAAGAGACGGTCTAGTTGTAGAAAAACAAACTCAGCGCTCCCACTGATTCTGTAATATGGTTGAGTTTTATAATTATTATAATGTAATTATAATACAAATAAAGTGCAAAATAAATATAATGTGTTTGAATCATCCCAAAACCATCCTCCCATCCTCCAGTCCATGGAAAATGGTTTTTCATGAAACCAGTCCCTGGTACCAAAAGTTTGTGGACTGCTGCCCTATAGCAATAAAAATAGGTGTCATTTCTAAAGTATTTACTATGTTCCGGAATCTATGAGTATACTAAAAGATTTAAGTGTGTTATTTTATTCAATACTATCAGCAATCTATGAAGTGCTATTATTATCCATATTTTATGTATAGATGTGTAGAAGCACTACCAGTTTACTGTCCAACATCACTAGCACTAAATATTTTCACTGTATTCTGATTCAAACCTTATTTTGGGTTTCATGTTATCTCCTCTGAATTTTGTCATATATCAATCCCACTGTTTATTTCTACTCTATACTTTGCCTTTTGATATTAAGCACAGAGATCTTTCTAAATTAGTATCTGGGCCCAGAGGTCAGAGAGAGTCTTATAACAGACTGAAGCAGACAGTGGAACAAAGCAGTTTGCAGGAGAAGAAAAAAAATTATAGTCAAGATGGGACTGGATTATGTCATAACCAAGGTGAGTTAATAAAGTTGTGGCCAGGTTCGAGGCAACAAACAAAAGAATGAGTGACATGAACAGAATATGGCAGAATCCAGAGCAAAAAAAAAGATCAAGTACGTGAAGCTGGCTTTAACAAGAATCAAGACAGAAATGATAGACTCTTTGTGGCCCGTGGGTACTGGCTCTGTAACCTAACAAAACACTGGTGATTGATAACAGACTATGGGGAAAAAAAAAAAGATGATTATATACTTTGTCCTTGTGATCACAAATCTGGATCTCCATCCTATCAATATCTCCAGAGACTGATTTAACATTCCTGGCTTTATATAAATGCTAGAAGATGTTCCTGATCAGAAATTGCTCCACAAACTCCTGAATTTGTTCTAGCCTTGTATTAGTTTTCTGTAACCACAAACTTGGTGTCTTTAAACATTACAGATGTATTATATTACAGCTTTGTATGTCAAAATTGGTGGACTGTAGAGTAGATTTGGTTTTCTTGGTCATTCAGGTTAGTAGAACTCAGTTCCATTTACTGGTAGGGCCAAGGTCTGCATTCCCTTGCTGGTTGTCAGCTGGGGGCCGTCCCCAGACTTCTGAAGATTGCCTGAATTTTTTGGCTCATGGCCCTCTTCCTTCATCTTCAAAGCCAGCAACAGCAGATAGATTTGTCCTTAAACTTAGAATTCTTCCCTTCTGTCGTATTTCTCTGTATCTTTGTCTGTCTTTGCACCTAGCCAGAAAAAAGTCTCTGCTTTTTAAGAATTTATGCAATTAGATAAGGACAACCTGGACAATCCAGGATAACCTCCCCATTGCAAGGTCTTTAATCTTAGTGACATCTGAAAAATTCCTTTCGTGTATTCATACATTTCAAGGATTAGGACACAGACACCTTTAAGGGACAGATATTCTGTCTAACACATGCTTGCTGTGTGGGATAGGCTTATTTCAGTCAAGTTTACTAGTGGTGAGAAGAGAAAAAAACTAAGTGAAACAGACGATGACTTTATGAAAAATATAACTTAGCCCCTGAGTTCCAGGAAGACCAGAAAAATTGGCTTAGAGATTAGACTACCGGAAATAATACGCAGATCACACCACTAAACTACTCATAGGCTTGATTACAGCACAGGCATTGTAAACTGTGAACATACGACTATAGTATCAGCAATTTTATCACAGTTATTTTTCAGACTCAGCATCTATGCTAAGCTCTGCCATATTCACCAGGTATGACTCTCTCAAAAAGGCTGATTTCTCTGTTTCTTTTTTTCCCTGCTGAACTGAAGCAATGTAGAAGTTCATTTCACTTGGTCAAATGTACGTTTCTTAGCTGCCAGAAATGCAGGGAAATTCAATCTTGGATTCTGCTTTGATATCGATTTTGCTAATTATAGAGAGGAAGTACACACACACACACTCACACACACACACACACAAATGCACACAATTCTGGACCACCAATATGACCCTACATATTATGCATACTATATGATCCTCTTTCTTAGATGAAGCTTTAAGAAGGGTAATACTGGCCGGAGTAATCTTCTCCTCCAAAGTAGAATGAGAATGCTTATCTATACATCCCCAAATGCTCACAGAGTTCCATCTACACAGTGCTAATAATATTCACAGTTATATTTTGAAAAGATTATGCCATTTAAAGAATCAAACACCATAGAATCATAAAAGTTGTCTCAAATATTAATATTTGAGAGCTAGTATAGTTTTGTAGCAGACACAAGTTTGGTATTTTTTGAATTTGTAGAATTTCATATCAACTCAGGGTTTTTTTATCAGTTGCTGTACTCTTTAATCTAGGTTAAGTGATGCTAGTAATAACTTCTGTTGCTTATATTACTTTTTAGTTTACAAAACACATTAATCACACTATTTTCTATATTTTTCATGTTTGTAAAGTACTATCAGCAATAGTATACTTATTGTCATCTTTACTGCAGAATAATCACTTAAGATTGTGTCAAGTTAAGAAGATTTGGTTTTGATTTCCTTCTGTCTCATTTTCCACATCTCAAGTTGGAATTTCAATATCTATTTCATTGAATTATTTTAAGAATTAAGAGATAAAATGTACATAACTTGACAGCTATTAATTTCATACAAATTCAAAACCAGAAAAGAGGTTAGAGAATATTTAAGAGAATTCCTTAACAATGGCCCAAATGATCAACACCTGATTCAGGGCTGGAGATGGAAAACGGCTAATATTTACTCATATTTTACTTTAGAATAAGACAAGCATCTTCAACTAGAGTTAGGGGTGTGAACTATATGGAAAAAAAAAATGTTCCTGGAAAATCTAATTTTCCCTCTGAGAATTGAATTAGCGTCCTTAGCCATGAACTCTGTACAGTCATGTCATGCAGTATAAACTGTAACTTAAAGGCATTTCCATAAATAACAAACCATGAAATCAGATCACAAGAACAGATAAAGCTATTTGGTCAAGCCTGAGTTCACTGAGAAACACACCCATGAATTTGATGCTTGTATTCTGTCACTTACAAATTCAAAGCCATCCCTAAAACACTGAACATAGAATTAGCAGCTTGGATTTGAATTCCCTTCTCTCACAGCTACCTGCTGGAGGCCCATATTCTAGGGGCTGACGTGTTTCACAAGACAGACAGCATCCGAGTCTTCACAAGGTATATAACCTTAATCTGGCAGCCATTCAACAACTAATTGCACAATTATTCAATTACAGTTTGAAGTAGAGCTACCAAAACTAAGTGATATGTTCTCTACAACAAATCTATTCCTAACTGCCAAGTCTAGAAATATGATTTCCCCCAAAGCAAAGCATGTATTATGTCACTCTCTAAAAAGAATATAGTAGAAACTATACTAAATTTAAATGTGGTTTAAGGATGCCAAGTAACGGTAAAAGAAGCTACTTTCTAACATCTTATCGGTAAGTCTCTCTCTCTTAAATATCACTTTAAATTTAAATGAAGCTGCTTTCAATACCTTACAGATGGTCAGAATTTATTCCATGTTATACCCTCATAGGATCTAAAACAACAACTTCACTTACAATGTGCAATAATAATTGCTGTCTGGTTATCAGCAGTGATCTCTGATGACTTGGGCTCACAGTGTTATTACTGTTCTTTTAAAGTGACTGCATCAATATTAATACATTCCAAAAGAGCACAGGCCAATTAAACTTCTGGTGACTATTATCTTATTTTGGGTGAGATAGATTCCATTATTTTAACACCTCAATTGTTTATAAATACAATCTGTCCCATTTATCCACCTGTCCTAAAACAGCATTGTAATTTGAGATTCTAGTGCTCTTAAATAAAGTTTAACATGACCATTTCAATAGCTAAATATTAAACTTTTTTTTAAATATATTTTTATTTATTTATTTATTTTTGACAGAGAGAGAGAGAGAGAGAGAGAGAGAGAGAGAGAGAGA
>PVKE010013484.1:0-36502 GCA_004027555.1 Craseonycteris thonglongyai | reverse complement strand
AGTTCAGTTCTCTCTCTGTCTCTGTCTCTGTATCTCTCTCTCTCTCTGTCAAAAAACAATAAAAATAAATAAATAAATATTTTTTAAAAAAAGAATTTGTAGGTCCCTAGTGCTAATCCCTACTGAGTCTGAGAACCCAACACCCTCCAATGTTGGGAAGAAGTGTCCTTTCCCACCAACAGAATGCCCCCAGACAGGCTCTCTATGACCCTCACTTGTCTCAGTGCCCTCTCAGCTGTTTCCTATAATATTTTAGGGCCTTCCATGTCATCAGACAGCCTCTAGGTCTTCCTGCCATCCAATAGCTAGTTTGTCTCTTGGCATCACGTCCAGAGAACAGCTCCTGACACTCAGGGTCCATACTGAGCACTCTAGTGACAGCTAAAATGGTACATAGCTAATCCCTTTAAGGATTTTTGGGAGCCTTAGTAGTGGTACCTGGGAAGGGAGTTCGGAATATTTGCGTCACACTCTGAGGTGTCCTCCTTGATACTGAGACAGGCTGGGGAAGGTGAGGCAGAAGCAGGGGACAAAGAGCAGGTGAGGGCAAACACAGCTGTTACCTCTCTGAGAGCACTATTCCCAGGAGAGAACAGAACCACAATTCTCTCAGTTCAGAATGAGTCTTGGTCTAGGTCTGCAGTTTATCCTCAAGTTTTGACTGTTGGACACAGGGTAATTAATACAAATGAAGTCCCAGAAATTCTTTTATTTATTCATGCCCCCTAATTATCTTTCTACATATCCAGGGGAAATTGTCGTGTACATTAGAGGCCATGTTAGTCTCACAATAGTGAATTTTCTCCTTTGAAGTTGCTTTGGTTTAACACAATGCTTGTCTTGAAGACTAAAACAGTGGCATTGATCTCACTATTCTTCCAGCTGTTACTATAGGACCCGTAATATATACTCTTCAAATGTTTGATGGATGAATGAATGTCTATGTGAGTGATATTTGCAGTAATTCAGTGTTGGACTACTTTGGAGGAATTTTAAACTCAACGCATCTCTTGGTGAAGGTCTTTTGCATACCTTAGTTATTTATTGTTCTTCAATATAATCATGGAGCACGCATTTCTCATACCTCTGTTGTAACTATATATTATTAAATTTTGGACTTTCTATTGACTTTTCATAGAAAATTCACACCCGAAATTGGGAGTACTGTATTCTCACAAGATTCCCGCATTTTATCTCACTGTGATCTATCACTCCCTGGGAGGCCTCTGGGGGATGGCACACACATTATATATTGGGAATAACCACCCACATCCACCAAGTCCCCTTGGGTTGCTCATCAGGAGAGATATTGCAGCCAGGTGGGTTTTCTCCTAGACAGAAATCCTGACTACCTTACTCTGAACTCAGTCTCTTCCCCTTCTCTACTCGCTTGAGCTTCAAGACATTTTAGAACTTCCTTACAACTCTAGACCTGCCCCGTATGGGATGAACTGTGTTACCCCAAAATTCGTATGTTTAAGTTCTAACCTCCCAAACCTCAGAATGTGACCTCATTTGAAGACTGAACCTTCACAGAGGCGATCAAGTTAAAGTGCAGTCATTGAAATGGGCCCTACACCAGTATGACTGGTGTCCTTAAAAAGAACAAGAATTTAGAAGCAAACACAGAAACAGGAAGAACTTACTGTGAACATGAAGACGGCCACCTACAAGCCAACAAGAGGTCTGGAACAGACCCTTCCCTCACAGCCCTCAGAAGGAACCAACTCTACCAACAACTTGATTTTGGATTTTCAGCTTTCAGAACTGAGACAATAAATTTTGATTGTTTAAGCCACTCAATTTGTAGTACTTCCTGATAGCTGCCCTAGGAAACTAATACATGCCCCAACTTCCCTTCTTCCGGCCATGTCTGCAGGGTCCATGGGCACAGTGACCTCTTAGCCAGGAGGTAGTGTATTATAGGAAGAACAGAGCCAAAATTGCCGAGGCTCAAGGCTTGCTTCCACCACTTGCTAGATGTGTGACTTCAGTTATGTTACTTACCCTCTCTGTACGTTAGGTATTGCATCTCTAAAAAGAGATTTACTAGAATACCACTCCAAAGTCCAACTATGAAGATTATATGAGATAACCCAGGCCGGTGTCTGACACACAGGAAGAGCTTAATTGATGTTAGTTGTGGTTTGGGTGGCCATGGTAGTTTATGGTAGTAGTAATTGTTTTATGGGCATTATGATATACTCATATATTATTAATAAAAGGAAATCAACGTTTCAATGCAAACAGTTTCAAACTCCAATTCCATCTCTTAGTGGCTTTATGACTTTGGACAATTCATTTTTACTTCTCTAAACCTCAGTAAATTGGAGATCATCTAAACATTGGAGATAATCAAGTATCTGTCATAGAGTTGCTGTGTAGACTGAGAAAATTAACACAACGCATTTAGCATTGTCTCAGGCTCACAGTGAAGCCTAACATGTGGCCACTTTTAAACACAAATGATCCAACCTCACCCCCACTTCACTTGTTTTCAACCACATCCTCTCCCCACGCCTCATAAAGACACATACTTTTGCAAAACAAAAAGACTGGAAAGAGTTAAGCCACAGCTGTTCATCTTTATCAACTGACTGTAGTGTGGGCAGTAGCATTAAAATGCATTAGTGCCCCCGCACTAGAAGGCAGGCTCAACCCAAGAGAGCAGTTCATTTGCAAGTCCACATGTTCTCCAACCCAAATGAGCCATGTATCCCTCAAAGGCATGTTGAACAGTATTCCAAGGTCACTTTCTAGAATAAGGAGTTGTCCTCAGCAGTCACATGGCTGAGGTTTCCTTCCTTTTACCTGCCAGGCCCCTAAGTCTGCTGAGTGAAATCTCTTTGCCTTCCAAGATTTGTGCTGCAGGTCAATGTTGCTGACTGCGGTGTGCCTGCGGCTCTCTATTCCAAGCGATTCAAGAAACACTGTATTTTCAACATATACATAGACGAACTAAGATGGTTTCATTGGGAGAAAATACTATTTTCCTTCTCCCAAATCATTTGAAACACTTAAAAATCATCTCACATATTTTATCAGTGATGTTGAGTATTTGCCTTATTTTCCAATGCAAACACAAATGCTGGCCTTCAAACACATCTGGGGCAAATGTACAAAGAAGAATGGTTAACTTGATTTTCATAATCCTGTAACCCTTGTATCTGTAAATCCTTTTTCCAGCAAGTAACTAAGTATTGCTATAAATTATCATTAAAAACTACCATTATAAGTGCTCCCCACAAAACTTAGGAAGTGTGATTCTCTTTTTACCTGATGAAAGAGGAAATCAAAGGTTTAATATCTAGTTTATAGTTGACATGATGCTGTCTAAGTACTGTCCCCACTGCCATTCATTTTCTCTCCCCAAGTTCCTTAAGCACTTGATGGTCACTCATGAAACTTTCCTCAGTTTTTATGGATTCAATTTACAAGAAGTAGATAGAGAGCCACTGCAGCAGCCAAATATTCCCTTCAAGGACCTATAGCTGAAGAGATAACATAGGAAAAAAATAAGTTATTTTTTAATGTCAAGATGAAGGCAACTAGGCATGAGATTTGGGGACAAATTCTAACATGAATTAGGCTCACAGAACACAAATGTCGCATAGAGCCAGCCAGTAAGCTCAATGAGGATGCAAATCATCTCGGGCTCACAGGGTACAGTACCCCAGGTACCTGGCACGGTGTTGACACGGTGGTCCATAAGTATTTTGCAACTACTGGATATATGCTGAGACTCTTTGCAATAAGGCATACTACTCAGTTCTGTATCCCACATATACCTGCAATGGTGGTTTTCTGTGTAATAATTATTCACCTGCCTAGCCACCAGTACTATTAAATACTTGTATTCCATGCTTTGAATCAGACAGTAGACTATGCATTATCTCAATAGTCACAATAATCTTATTGGGCAAACTATACCCAATTTACAAAGAGAAAACAGAATTTTGAGAAGTTAACCGGTTGCTCTAGGTCACACAGCAGTGGATAGCAAAAATGAATTTGTACCCAAGTCTAACTCCAATGGCTGTAAGATTTTCTCTACCATGTATTTTCTGAAAAGTGTTAGTAGCATTCACAAATGCACGCATGCGTGCGAAAACATACACATGCACACAGGTTGTATGTCAAATTAGTTCAAGAAAACTGTTTACTACATATCTTCTGGGAGCCTTTTTCATGCTAATATAAAATATGCATAATCTCCAAGACTCGAAGACTAAGTGGCTTCTCTCCAACTAATTTTACAGACTCCTTTGTTCATGGAGCATCTATATGGGACCATTGCTCCATAAAGCAGATTTTACTGAACAGTGTACTACTACATCACCCATATTTTAACAAATACCTGTTGAGGTGAACTCACCTGGTCTTAGGTCTTGGTGAAGAACATCAATTACCTCGGAGAGGGCACAGCACGTGGGACATCTTCTCTACCATGTCAATAAGCCCCCAAATGCCTTAACTCTTCTAGAAATTGAGTAACAGAAATTTCATTTGGCAGAAACTATCTAGTGACATCAGAAGTTACTGTCAGAGAAAAAAAGCAAACCCCCAACTTCCCTGGGCCATGAAAATGCTCAGCAGCAGCTAAATCTCAAAGCTCCAGAAAAACCCTGGTGAGCAAAGACAGAGAGAGTACTATTTCACTAAATGGACTGTTTTCTCATTTTTCTCCCTCTTCCTATTCCAAATACATCACCTTTGAGATCACTTGAGGTTCTATATTCCTTCCTTCTCTTAGTCAAAAACCTAGTATTTAATCAGATCTCCAAGGTAGCTGAATAGGAACGACCTCCATACTCAAAAGAAGTTGGAGACCCAGGAAAGTCTAAGCTGAGAGTCTTCCAAAATCAACATTCCAGATGTCCAATCCTACAAGTTACCTCACTTATTCTCTCATAACCCTTGAAGTCTTATTTTTGTTTCTGTAATTTTTTTTTAATGTGACAAAGACAAGCCTCAAACGTTGTATGTCACTTTGAATGCCACTTCCCCTTCCTCTACCAGCCCACCAAGATCAGATCTCCTACCCTCAGACGCTATGCCTAAGGGCCTATTTTGTAGCACAACATCCTGTTCATTCACTCACTCAGTAAGTAGTTCCTGGCAAAGTCAAAATGAAAATGACTTTGTGCCTGTCATTGTTTACAACTTAGGTGCATACTGCATTCAGAGATAGAGGCTGCACTGGAAGTAAAACAATGACACCTATGAATATTTCAGCCTAAGGGGCCACGAAAGTGTTCCCCCAATAAGGATATGGAGATCCTGGGGTAGGTTTGTTCATTCATTCTACAGATATTATTGAGAACCTACCATGTTCTGGGAACTCATCTACATATTAACCAGATCTCAGATATTACATGTCTCTTATCTCATAGGGTTTACATTCCAACAGAAGAACTGAGATAAAAAAGACAATTTTTAAAAAGCAAAGGTCAGGTAAAAATAGTGTTTAGTTATAAACAAAGAGGGTGAAATGGTAGGAAGTAGCTGGTGATATATTTTAGGTTAGGTGATGAAGAAAATTCTCCCAGAGGAGGTGATATTACTCTGTGAATTAAAAACAAACAAACAAACAAACAAACAAAAAGTCCAAGGCAACCATGCCAAGATGCAGGACAGTGGTTTGTAGGCAGAGGAAAGAGCTAGCACAAAGCCTCCCTGTGAGGACAAGCTCAGCCTGGTTGAGACACAGAAAGAAGTCCCTTGTAGGTGGCACTTAAGGAACAAAGAGGCAGGAGATGGGGTGGTGACACATCATGCAAAGCTTCACAGAGAGGCCAATGTCAGGGATTAGGATTTTTTTTTTTTAACATCAGGAGGGCTTATCAGATGCTTTTCAGTTGGTGAGGGACGAAGGATGGTACTACTTGCTCCCTGGAGAAAGGACTGCAGGAAGTTAGAAGTGCCCCCTTCCCTGCCACGGTTCATGATTGTATTGTGCACAGTGGACACCCAGCCCTTCCAGTTACCAGCCCGTGCCATCCTTCCCATGACAGAGGAAGCCTTTTCCTTTCTGATCTCCCCACGTTCCCTTTGGACCAAACCCAGCAGTGAGTCAGTGACTTCCCTGAATTCCACCAGTAACCTTTTCCTCCCACATGGCCCAGGACAAAGGATTTTTTTAAGTGTCCTTGAATCATTTTCTCATATCTTCATTTTGCCATTTCTCTAGGACATGGGTTCCTTGTGGTGGTACGCAGACCCCCGGGGTACATGCTGGGCTGTAACAATATTTAACTGCTGTACATATTGTAAAATTAAATCTGTGCTTTGTAATTTTTCTTTCCTATCTTATTACCTCATTTCCTCTATTTGACATTAAGCTAAGCACTGAACAAAACCATCAGTATTTAAAAACAACTGTTTTAAAAACAAGGTCCAAATTATAGAAATGGGCTTAAAGGGGTACACAGGTAGGAAAAGGTCTAGAAGTTTCCTCCCTTCGCCCTCCCGTTACCTAGAGTCACTAACCCTCCTGAAATGCATAATGCTCACAATCACGTTTGTGAACTCTGTATTCTCAGTGTAAATCCCAAAGCATCTAAATGTGAACTACATTTTAATGATCCTCGAGGAGATTAGTGATTACTTTCTCTTCATACGTGAGATAGAAGGGTTACATTTGCTTATTTTGCCTCTTGCTTTGCCCTCCTGCTCCCCATCCAAGATTTAAGAACTACACATATTATCCCATTTGCTGCCCTTTCATTCACCAATTTCATCAATTCAGCCTTGGTGACATTCAGATGAAGTTATTAACGTTTTTTATTCATTTATCCAAAGCAAAAATAAAAAATTAATAGGCCGCCGACAACCAGGTAATTGAGACATAGATTCTTGTTCTCAGGAGCTATGAGGGATAGTGGAGACTAAAGAAAGCATAATATGCAAAATGTCCCACACAAATGATACTTATATTATTCCTGTCAATGAAAGGAATATTCTTCATTCAAAATTTAATGCAGTATCTGAAAATGCTCCCTATGTCTCAGTGATACGCAGATATGCTTTCAAAATATGACCTATATATTTACCTAGAAATGCCTTTTTTCTTTAATAATGTTTTTCTTACTGGAAAGGCTCTGGATGTTTATTACCTACCGGTAATAAAAGATTTAGAAAATACTGTTGATAAATAAGAAAGTAATACTAACAATCCAGTTTCTAATACCCCAAAATAACCACTGTTAAATACATTGAAATAAAAACTTTATAGGTAGATAGAAAGATAAATGACAGACAGATAGGCCTATATAAGGTTAATTAATTTGTTAATAAAAATGGAGGGGAAGCCGAGATGGCTCAGTGGGTTAAGCGCTCACTTTGCAGCCCCGGGGACAGAGGATTGAATCCCGGCCCTGGCCTGTGTGGACCCACATGCTGAACTGGGGAGCGCCCCCAGCTCAGTTCTCACCGGGGTGAAGACCCCGGCCCAGTTCCTGCCCTGTGCAGCCCATGCCCACCCGTGAAATGAAACTATGTGGAAAAACCAATGATGTGCAACTATGGAGACTGCTCTGGGCCCTCCCCCTTCTCTCTGTCTCTGTGTATGTCTCTCTCTGTCAAAAACAATAAAAATAAATTTAAAAAAAAAATGGAGCCATGCTTCACATGTTACCATAAACCTAAATTTTTTACTTTATATATAAAATAGATACTTTTTCATATTGATAAATGTTTACCTACAAAATATTTTTATATTACTTTGCTTTTTTTCCCTAGAACCTTCCTCCTTTCCACACAGCATCTTCTGCTCTGTGCTTATTCTCTCCATTTCCTACCCCATCCACAGCTCTGGGACACTGAAGGAGCACTTCCCAAAACAAACGTCCCTCCTGGTAGGTTCTGACCCATCGAGGTGCCGTGGAGAATCCCTGGCAACACTAGGGTCCTGCCCCACCACTCTCAAGCTGTGTGTCATTGGGCAAGTATGTTTCCTTCTCCTGGTCTTAAGTTCCATTCTAAAGTTACCGGTAAATACAAATGATACTTATATTATTTATACCAATATTTCTTCCTAATACTGTAACACAATTAAAGTAGGTATCCTTCAATTATAAAGGACACAGTTTTTCCATTCTATCGTGTCCAGTGAACATGAGTACTCACTCATTGACAGACACATGTTGATTACAGAATTCCAGACTAAAACAGTATAAGCTGAATTGCTCCTGACAATGATTCAATCTTTAGAGGCAGAAGTTTGGGTGGGGGACGGAGCAAAGCATAACCAGAACCCACAATTATTACTACTTCTGATCAACAGCTAGCTCTGCCCTACAACTTAAGGACTGTATGTAAGATGGAGAAGTACGGCCAGAAGACAACACAGAACAGCAGATATCTTTGCTGAAATCCCCGGAGGCTCAGGAGTGCACATCTGGACAAATGACCTCATTAGGATTTCACTAAGCATGGAACAGGTGTGGATCTGATTCTAAACTAAAACATGTTTCAATGGTCCTTTCCCAGCTGCTTGACATTGTCAGGGAAGAGGAAAAGGTCTCATTGGAAACAAGAAGGATTTAGGGAGGGTATGGAACAGAATTTTCCAACAACAGATAGAATACCGGTATTTCAAAAGTATTATACAATAGCAAAGGATGGGGAGAGGAAGGGAAAACTAAAATGAAAGACTAAGGCACCAATTAAATCAATTGGTACTTTTATACAATGGGCTACAAAGCAACCTTCAAAATGATGGTTGTATAAATCTTCCAAGTTGTTCAGAATCCATGGTTAAGGTGGAAAAAGCAAACAAAAAATCAGCATGTATAATACAATTCCTTTTTTAAAAGGAGGAAAGTCTGCATTAACATCTTTGAAACAAGATTTAGGCATGGGTAGTGGGATAATAAGCATATGTTCTCTTAAATACATTTCTAACTTTTCTGTTTATATGCTTGAAAAATTATGGCAATTTTAAAACTTAAATGCATCTACAGTGTGTGGAGCTTTCTTCTACCAGCCTTCAGCTAGGGGCTAGAGAGTTTCCTCTCCCCTGTTCAACTGAGGCACATACAACTTGTCAAGTGGCTTTAGCTCTAGCTCTTCCACCAGTATTTTTTAATCATTCCTACTTTTCACTGGTTTCTCTCTTTCTGGTCTCTGCTTATGTCATTTTCCAAATCACCCAATCTCTGACTTACACACACAAACACATACACACACACACAATAATTAGATATTTGGCCATAAAGAAAGAAGAAAACACACTGCTATTTGCAACAGTACAAGTAAATCTTGAGGACACTATGCTAAGTGAGATGTCAGACAAAGATAAATACTGTGTGACATCATTTATATGTGGAGTCTAATATAGAACTGTACACCTGGAACCTATGTCATTTTTACCAACCAATGTCACTCCAATAAATTTTACAATGAAAACTAAATAAATGAACAAACAAACAAATACATTTAAAAAAGTCAATTCATAAAAACAGAGTAAAATGGTTGATACCAGTGGCTCAAGGGGTAGGGGAACAGGGAAGATGTTGTTTAAGGGTACAAACTTGCAACTAGAGGACAAATAAGTCCTGAAGTTCTAATGCACATTATAGTAAACATAAGCAACAATACTATATTATAGTCATCAAAGTAGCCAAGAGACTCACTAGACCTTAATTACTCACACCACAATAAGGAAATGATAAATTATGTGATCCAACAGAGATGCTACTGATTGCTACAATGGAAATCATATTACAGCATAGAAATATATCAAATGAACATGTCATACACCTTAAACCTCTACAGGTATAGCTCAACAGGTTGAGCTCTTGCCTTGCAATTGCGAGGTCCTGGGATCAAATCCCAGCCCCAGCCCGTGCAAACCCATATGCTGAACTATGATGCAACTGGTAACCATCAGGATGGCAGCAAAGGTTCTCGCCTCTCATGCAGGAGACCTCCAGTTCAGTTCCCACCTGACGAGGCCCATATCCACCTGTGTGGAATAAAACTATGTTGTGACTAATGATGTACAACTATGGTAACTGCTCTGGGCTGTCCCCCTTTTCTTTCTTTCTCTCTTTCTCTCTCCCTCTCTCCCCTTCTCTCAAACAATAAAATAAATCTAAGCAAAAAAAAACAACAACAAAAAAAAAACACAGGATATGAGGATTGGTAAGGTAATCCACAATATTTACTATATCCAGTAAAGAATAACCTCTATAGCATCTCTGATAAATGATTATATTTTCCACCTATTCCTCTCCCATTGTCCAACCAGTCTAGACAAGAAAATAAACTGAACACAAAGCTCTTGCTTCCCTTTATTTTGGTAGAGAATATCTCAACTGCACTGGGAATTGGTGTCCCCTTGTCCTCTGCGCATCTTGGTTTAATGATACTGCAAAGCAAAAAGAAAAACAAAACCTTGACCATGTCCTTTTCTTTTGGATTCCTCATTTGATCCACCTCCCAGGCATATTGTTCCTTAATTACCATTTGGGATGGAAGGTAATGCAGAAACACCAGTGTCACAAACACAAACTGAAAATATTTTCTTTGTGCCAGAGTAATTTTCATCCCTGAATGTCTATCCACGCCACTGGAAATCATGTTTAAAAATCATTTTCATTTTATTCATTTCATCTGACAAGTTAGTGTTAAAATGATTCTTTAAATATTTAATAATTGCTTGAGACATTTCCCTTTATTATAATTCTGTGGTCAGAATCCCCTGGCTCTTTCATCAATCCCAGGCCCTGGAACAAACAGAGGCAGTTAATTTCCAGGCAAACATGGTCACGTGATCTCACTTTCAATTTCCTGAAGGTCAAATGATGCACTCTGTTGAAGGGGTGTGTGCATTCCTCCTTCCCTTTTACCAGTCACTCTTTCACTGTCCATCCCACCTCCACCCTCCCAATCAAATCATGCCGGCCTTCTCTTAATCATCATCAGGGAGACAAAAAGGTATCGCTTTGGAGCATCAAGCCACAATTTCACACTCCATTTGCACAAGAACTCAGAAAGCCACTAATGTGCTGTTTGCTTTTTAGCAAGCATCTCTCCAGTCACCATGAAAATGTATTTTGGCATGCCTCCCAGGGCACGGGAGCTGTTTATGAGAGCTTGTCTTGAAGAGCCTACATGCAACATTAGGATGTCCACTGCCATCTGTGAACTGGATGTGGCTCAAACACATTTGGGAACAGACCAGGAGAATTTTGATCTGTGAGGAAAGTGAAAGTAAATGTCACTCATCATTCATTTCCACCTTGCCTGCTTCTCTACCAATCCAGTCTCCCTTGCCAGGCACTTGGGGGATCCATCACCCTTCACCAACCCTCTGCTCACTCACTAGACAGTATGAAATCATACTGTTGACCCATGGTAATAACCCAAGTCACCTCCAACTTTCCTTTGCATGCTCAACTCATCGACTTAAAATGAAAACTGTCTCCTAGCTTTCTCTCTTCCCGGCCATCCAACACTTCCAGATCAGGAGATGTCCTTCCCCAACATTTATCACACAAAGCATTCAAAGTAGTAAAAGAAACCAAGGCCCAATACTCATCTTTGTCCCATACTGTGTTGCCATCATCACCATATGCCAACACTTCCTGTCACACTGTTCCTGGGTTCTGAGCTCTTGCTATACCAAGCCACCAAGAAGCAATTTATAAATAAAATCATTTCCATCTGATATTTAATTACTGAATATCAACCAACGATGTGCTAGGCATCAAAAACAAGAAAGAATGCCTTCTCTGGAGGAACTTGCAGTCTGCCAGGGTCACAGAAACAAACAAATGTTACACACACAGCGGTCTCAGTGATTACGTGTATGTGAATAGCATATGTACATATACTGTATGTGTTTAATGCTAGAATGGTGGTGGGCATACACAGGACTATAGAAGCACAGAGATGGGACATTTCACAAAACCAGAGAAATTAGAAGCTTCTTCCTGGGGAAAAACATGCATGATGGATTGTATCTTGAAGAAGGTTTAAGATCTTTTTTTTATCAAGTGGAAATGAAAAGGTATAGGGCAGCTGAAATCACAGGAGCAAAGGTGCAGAAGCAAGAAAAATTGGGGGAGGGCATTTAAGCAGCAGATCTGTACTATAAGCACAAACAAGTGAGGCCAAGAGTGAAATGAGGTGAAGCAAGAGAGATGAACTAGGGCCAGAGCATAGAAGGCCCAGTACACCACGCCAAGCGACATAGATTTTATCCCACAGGGGAGCAGTTGGAGGGGTTTTATTTAGCAGGGCAGCTATTTCATGCGATTTATGCTTTGAGTGGGTCACTCTGGTGCCTGAGCAGAGGATAAATTTAAAAGGGAAGAACAGAAGCAGGTGGCAGGAGGCTGGGGCAATAGAGCAGGAAGGAAGTTATGGGAGCAGACGTCACAAAGACAAAGGAAAGGGCTGGATTCAAGAAAATAGGTAAGAAGAAAAACTGACAGGATTTGGTAATTATCTGGCTCTAGGGAGTAAAAGGAAGGTAGAAGATTAAGGTGACTTACATGTTTGTGACTTCCGTGGTGCAAATACAGAAGAAGTTGGTGCAAGGAGAACAGATACTATGATCTATGTTGTGCGTATGAAATTTTAGAAGATGCTTATAGGACAACTCAATGGATATGTCCAGATAATAACTGACCATTAGAATGTGGAACTAGGAGACAAAGTCAGGGAAGGAGATACGTGAGTTGTTCACCTACAGGGGTTATTAAACCACAACACAAGAGGGAGGCCACTTTATCAGAATATATAACAGAAGAATAAAAGTAGAACCCGTGAGGAAGGGCTGGTCAAGGCCACTGTTGCAAGAAAGCAAAATAAGGGCAGTCCGTGAAAAGCAGGGAGGAGGAATAGACAGAGTTCAAGGAAGGTAATCAGGGGAGAGGGACAGAACAGAAGCCAGAGAGGTTGAAGGTTTCGGGAAAAAGAATGGATTTGTGGAAAAACAAAGCCAATTCAACACATATATTTCCCACTTTCCCCTCAAAAAAGACCATAACATGTTTTTAATTTATAAATACACCAAAAATGCAGACTATGAGATACCAGCAGATAGGACATGTCGACAAAGTTTTGGAAATTGTTAATGAGAGGGGCTAATGTCACTGGCTTAGCAGACTGGAAAAAACTAAAACATAGGTTCACAAGGGTTTGAGGTGGGGGTTAAAAAGACACAGAAGAACAACCTCTCTCTATAGCGTGCTCAGGACCTGGAGGGCAAGTACTTTGGCAGCTCTAAGTATGACTGGGTTGAAATGGAAAGATAGTTTGAAAGTTTGTATAAAGAAGAGTTAAACTAATGCCCATATCAGGCCAAGATTGGACTTTTAACCTCTGGAGAAGTTGAACAAGAGAGATTTTGGTCTGAAAGTCAGCAGGTCAGATGAAAGGAGGAGCAAGAAAATCTCACTGAAAAGAGAATGACCCAGCGGAACTCTGGAATGGCACCTAAATCCTTCTCCCTGGCTCCCAGAAGGCTGGAAGCCACCCCCACTTCAACCCCTCCCACATACGTACCCCCCACCCACCTACATCCCCCAACTGAAAAGACAGTACTGAAAAACAACATCTGATGCAGAATTTTGTCTCTACTACAAAGTCCAAAGGTCCATGTGAGCCCATTTCATGCATCCTTTTGCCTTTAGGAATAACCATACTCTTCATCCTCAGACCAAACTCTGCCTCTGAAGAGGTAACCAACAGCTTTAGACGTGGTTGGAGTTCACGGTCACATTCCCTCTTCCATCACCAAGCACACACATCCAGCTTTATTATCAGATTGTGCAGCCCACCATTATCACCACGAACACACAGCATGTCAGACACTTTATTACTATTCACTTATTTATTCTTCAGAACAACCCTATAAGCTGAGTTCCATTGTCATTCTTATTACAGATGCAACAATTAACACACAGAAATGAATTAACTTACCCAACATCATGTCAGGGTCAGAAGCAGGGTTCAAACTCAAGGATTCTGATTCAAATCCCATGCTCTTAACCATCACACTATATGAACAGGTATAATAAACAGCCACCCACCTACAGGCTGTAAATGCCATCTTGGATGCAAGAGTTCTGCATCAAAATAGGTAGTAATTCAAAAACAATAGCAACATTAACATCACTCCTATCATTCAGGCTCAAAAGGACACAGTCCATCTTCTCTAACCAATCAGGAGTGACTCTCAAATTTATAAAACCTGCAGGTGGAAGGAAGATAATGCAAGTGAGACCACATTTGGCAACTTCATTATTAGTATAAGCAGACTTCAAAGTGCTTTGGCATGTCATAACATGCTGAAAATAACAATGAAATACTTAAAAAGAAATTGATGGTCCTCATGCCTTAATAACAATTGCATGGGTATTTATTTTAGTTCATTTCTCCAGATCTCTTATTATAAAGGCACTGAGCCCATGAAAAAGCTATTTACTCCTTTTTGTTGTCCTGCATATGCTAGAAGAATGGAATCCAGCCCCTAAGAGTAACCCTCCCCCCCCACCACCACCAAAAAAAATAAAAAAATTTCTATAAGGGGATGTAAGAGACTAACTCCTTCCACTAACCTGGGTTTCTCTACATTCTTTGCTCATCCTATTTCCCAAAGATGGAGAGTTAACTTTTTGTCCAGGAGCCTCGCTCTCCATCCTCCACCTCTGTAATTTGGCATTTGAACAGCTGTTGCATGATGCTTTACTGGAACCATTTTGTTATCATCTATTCTAAGTATCAGGTCTACCCTGACTTACAGTGACCCAAGGAAGCAGTTAAAAAACAGGGTTTTTTTCAGAGACATAGTACAGAATCCAGTTGTGCAGACACATAACATCTTCTCTGAAGTACAGCCAATGTTTTAGATAATTACAAAATCATACATGAATCCAGCTCTGTCCAACACTTGAGAAAATGGTCTACATATTCTAAAACTTAAGGAGTGAAAATTTAAGTCTTCTGTGGTGATAATGTCTTGGGAGAGTATCTTAGGTGGAGAACAGGATAAGTATTCAAATGGAAGAAAGAAATCTTGTATTACCATGAGCACTACCTTCCCCAGATTTCTTAAAAGTTTCTAATAGCATTTCCAGTGATCAAATAACCAAAACTTTCTCAAGGTCACTGGGAAGATGTGGTAGGTAGGTGAAGAAAGAGCACAGGAGCAACTGCTAAGGAGAAAATATCACAGTAATAGTTAGCATGTGAAATCTTTTTGTGCCCTAAATTAACAACAGGCTAACTCTAAAGCAGATGTAATAGCCTCACATTGAGAATAGAAGATGAATAGGTCAAATGATACACTAGCAGAATCCCTAAATGTTACAATATCCCAACAAGCTAAGAACAGAAACAACAAATTTACACCTTTCAAGCATGCAATTTTCTCTACTTAAAATACAAAGATGACCCTATTCATCTGAATCATACCAACAACTTGTGACATTTTTCTCACTTGAAAGATTAGTATTCAAGCAAACAATTTAAATTTCTAACCCTGAGTTCAATAATCTAAGTACTCACCCCTACAGAGTTCAAGAACCTTGGATCCTTTGAGGCAGGAAACACAATTCAGGATAGTATGTGATTCATGTCACCTCCACTGCATCATGAATTCGCCAAGGGTGGCTGGTCAAACCTAATTTTCTCCTGCCAGACTCATACCCAGGAACAAAGGCATGCAAACTCAGGGGCTGCCCCACATCCAAGTGCTGATTTAGTTCTCCATACTCCATTTCTCTTATTCTAGATGAGGGTCGTCCGGGGAAAATACAGCCATAAATGCCTCTATTTTTCATATTACATGGCTGGATACTTTACAGGCAACCCTAGTATGGTGTGAATTTCTCATTCACAAAAATACTTAATTCCTAATAGGTACATGATATCTATAGATTAAATAAATGTTACATTTGTTCAGTCACACATTCTCACCAGGTCTTTTTGGCATGCCTCTGGGATTATAAAGGCAAAATTCTAAACCCACTAAAATCTCAATTATCTAAGACTAAATTCATTAACTGAGTGCCCTAACTAAGGAAAATAACTAGTCATAGACCAATTACACTTGCATTAGTACAGCAATAGCCATAAATATCAAGAAAATGATACATAGTTAAGTTTTAATTACCCATACTAATGAAGGGGAACAGTGGCATGTTTAATCCAAAATAGTTTACAATCCAATATTAATTTCTATTAGGACTTGGAATTCATTATGTGACTGTATTCCCAGAAGAGTTACCTTCTGATTATGCTTTCCATGACAAATATTCAAGTGAGAAATTTCTACCTTACAGGGTTTTTTTTTTTAAGATTTATTTTTATTGTTTTTTGACAGACAGCGAGAGACAGAGAAAGGGGAGGGCCCAGAGCAGTCTCCATAGTTGACAGCATTAATTTTCCATATAGTTTCACTCCACAGGTGGGCACGGGGCTACACAGGGCAGGAACTGGGCCGGGAGCCTCCTGCTTAGGCCCCGGCAAGAATTGAACTGGAGGTACACCCCAGTTCAGCATATGGGTCTGCCTGGTTCCGGGCCAGGATTCAATCCTCGGGCTCCAGGGCTGCAAAGCGAGTGCTTTACCCGCTGAGCCATCCCAGCTTCCCATATCTTACAGTTTTAAAATGTGTAAGCTTCAGCCTCCAACCCAAGCTTGAAGAACTAAAATGTAACATCTTTTGCTAAAATTTATGATGCTACCATAACTTCATATAATCCCATCCTGAACTTCCTATGGGTGATGAGTTATCATTAGATCCTAATATCATGCTTTTCCAAGAAATAAATAATGGTTCAACTCACAATTCCTGAGCTCTTCTTCTCTCATCCTTTTAACTCACCTGTCTTTGTCTGGGCTGCTATAACAAAATACCATAAATTGGGTAACATCAAATATTCATTTCTAATAGTTCTGGAGATGGTCAAGTTTAAGATCAAGGCACCAGCAAGGTCACTTTTTTAATATATATATATATTTTTTTTTTTATTTATTGTTTGAGAGAAAGCTGAACAGAGGGAGAGAAGAGGGAAAGGCTCAGAGTAGTCTCCATAGTTGTACTATGGAGACTGCTCTGGGCCTTTCCCTCTTCTCTCCCTCTGTTACATTAGCTGTGACATGGTTCCACTCCACACAGGTGAATGTAGGGCCACACGGGCAGGAACCCAATGGGGGCCTCCCACATGGGAGGTGAGAACCTCTGTCACTGAGCCATCCTGGTGGCCACCAGCTGCACTGCAGCTTAGCACATGGTTCTGCACCGGCCGGGGCCAGAAACCTGAACCCCAGACCTCACAACTGTAAGGCAGGTGCCCAACCTCAAAGCTATCCCAGCATCCCAACAGGTCACATTTTGATAAGCACTGTCTTCCTAGTTCATAGCCAGCACCTTCTTGCTGTGTCCTCAAGTGGTGGAAGGAGCAAATGATCTCTATGGGGTCTCCTGTACAAACCATTAATCCCTTTTCATAAGGGCTCCACCTTCATGACTCATGTTCTTCCCAAAGACCCTACACCCATCATCTTTGGGGGTTAGGATTTCAACATATGAATTTTTGGAAGACAAACATTCAGACCATAGCCTCATCCTAGTCAACTCTGTATTATCCATCCATGTATTGATTTAAACATTTGAGTACCTATATGAATCAACTGTTCCTACAATAATACTAAGTAACAAACTATCTTGAAGCCCAATAACCTAAAGCAACAAACATTTACTTCTTGCTTATAGAGCTTCAAGTGGGCAGAACTCAGGTCAAGTCTTTCATTTTTGATTCAACTCTGCTCCATATGTGTCCCCAACTGCCTTGGACCAGTGGTTCTAGCAGGGGTGGCAAACCTTTTGGCGACTGAGTGCCAAAGTTTATGAAATAAGAGTATACTCGCTCAACTCGCGTGCCAACCCATCGAGTGAGATAGAGGCATATAGATATGTCTATAAGAGGCATAGGATGTTTTTATAACAAAAAACAATAATTCTGGTTGCCGAAATAATTGCTCTGCATGCCACTTTGGGCACGCATGCCATAGGTTCGCCACCCCCGTTCTAGTGGATCATAGGAACACAAGAAGACAAGTCATCTGTGCATATTCACAGCCTCTGCTCACATCATGGCTATTCACATGGCACTGGCTAAGGAAGTCACATGGCCATGCTCAAAGGCAGTAGGGCAAAAAAGCTATACTCCACCCCCAGAAGGAAAGAACGGTAATTTCTTAGTGAAAAACATTCCACTCTATCATTTACTATGCATTAGACTCTCCAGCAGGCTCTAGAAATGTAAGACTGAAGAAGTCATGATTCCCATTTCCAGAAACTCACATTTCAAGAAAGAAAAAAAAAAGCATTAAAAAATAATGTTAAAACTACTAAGTAAGGATATATCCAAAATATGTGGGAGTGGAGAGAAATGAAAGAGTCTGATGCTTGTTGAGTTGAGGAAATCAGCAAAGGCTTTAATATTTGAATGTCTGAGATAGAACTTGAAGACAAACATGAATTTCCAAGGAAAGAAATAAACGGAGGATATAAGAGTGTGGGAGTCAATGGTCTCAATAAATGACATGTCATAAGATGTGACTAGAACCCAGGATATATGAAGATGGCTGAGGCCACATATCAGTCCTATAAGCTTAAATTCAGGTTATGAAAAGCCTATGGACCATGTTAATGAGTTCAGAATTCACCTTAATTGGCGTGAGGAGACTGGTAGATCGCAAACAGGGGAGCAAGAGATTATCACTGGCATCACAGAACTTAATTTTGAAAAGACACCTAGTGGCAGTGTGGAGACAGGACTGGAGGGATGGAGGAGATGCCGCAGGGGGGAAGATTGGTTAAGGGGCTACAACAGGTAGAAAAATTAGGACATAAACCAAGACAGCACCAGATGCAAGGAAGGAAAGAGAGTCTGTTTGAAACACATTTTGGATGTGGAATCCGAAAATAGTTAGACGAGAGAGGGGGAGAAGATGAAAGGGCCTGGGATCACTCTGTTTTCTGAGCTTATACAGTGAGTGCTCTCCAGAGCTCATCACATCTCCCCAGGAGAACATGAACCCTGTCTCTCGGCGTAATTGAAAGTCCACAAGCAGCAACACAGATGAGCAGTTGAGGCAACGGCAGAGTTGCTTGATGAGGAAAAGATTGATATGATGTATCCCTTTCCATAATCAGTGAAACACAGGTGAATAAATTGAGCAGGTTCTTTATTGAGTGTCTTTAATCACCTAACTCAAATCAATACTCCTTTAGAGGAACGTAAATTAATTCTCCAAACAAACAGCTCATGCCTGTGAAGAGATGCCTTCCGTGTTTACACACTCCAGCTCTTCTTATGGGGAGGAGGGGGTGAGGAAAGAAAGGCAACTATGAACCCTGAGGCAGAACCCGTGCTTGGAAGGGGGCAAAAAAACTCCTCATTGTACTGAAACATCTATTATGTCAACTTCATCTGACTTGATGCTGATGGACAGTGACCACAGTAAAGACAGCCCTCCCCACCCAACCCTCAGATGCTGGCTAGGATGGCTTCGCTATTTCTGTACTCTTAGCTCTTCCCATCTTTCCACATCTGCTACGCTGGAGAGGGGAGGAGCTTGGAGGAGCTCTTAGAACTCCAAATAAAACCTAGAGGAAAAGACCAGAACAGGATCTCTGTTTCAAGGCTGGTTCACCATCTACATGACATTGAACAAGTCTCTTGTTCTCTGAGTCCCCATTTCCGCATCTGTGAATGAAAATACCCAGCTCTCTGCAGAGCAGTGCTGGGATAAGATAACTCTAAAAGGACAACAGCCTCACATGCACTCAAAAATATCAGAATATTTCCTGCTTCGTCCAATATATTACTTTGCTAAATTGGGGCTGATGCACGCAGAGGGATGTCAGGTCAAATTGCTGACAAAAGTTCCTCAAGTTGAAAGTCTACGGAGACAACACACGGCTTGTGCAATAAAAGGGCGTGTTCATTTCCTGTCTTCAATCTTTCTCCTATTTCCTCTGATGGGAAGAGCCAGACCCAAATTCTCAAGACCATCCATCCATGCTGAGAGCAAGGCCATGGGTTAACACAAGCCTTTTTAAATGACCCTAGTTGTTGTTCTAAATAATGGTAGCCATTATCAGTATTATAAATAAAGGCTATTCCACCAAACTGGTGTGTGAATCCTGCTGAAATGGAAGGCAGAGAGGTCAAGGGATGAAGGATGAGACCTGATTTCTTTCTTCAGCATTACTTGAGGGCAAAGTTCGAAGAGAATCAATAAAGAAAACAGGAAACTGGCTCCTTTCAGCTTGGGGCTTCTCTCCCCAGATCAGACATCATTTCTGCGGCCTGTGATACCCCTAGTTTGAGAATTCACAGGCAAATTCTCTAAGTACATGGCCAAGAATTTTACAGGTCTCACCTGGAGTGGTAAATAATTTCCTAGGTGTCTGCCTTCCTTGGTAAGGGGTCTAGGGTTTCTGTCACAGAAACCATTAGTGTCACTGTATTAACCAGCCCTCAGAATCAGCCAGGAGAAAGTGTATATTGATCTGACTTAATGATGTGAGAACAGAAGCACTTTCTTTTATGATTAACCTTTCAGAGTCTTCATAGGCTGCACATACATCTCTGCTGATAGAAAGATTACTGAGCAATCAGTACAATTGTCCCTAGGACCACAGAGTCTTTGTGCCATGATGTCCCTTAAAATAATCAAATGACTTCTGCCTTCCATTGTAAGCCCCTTTTAGAGTTATTCAGAGCAAAGATATGTAGATACAGAAATGTAAAATAACGGTCCCTATCCCTTAGGAAACTCACTATTTAAGACATGAAATTATTGTTATCATTTCTATATCTTGCAAAAGTTAAATGCTTTCCATATACCGTACATTATTTTATTAACATGTTCACAACTGTAGAGATGGAGAGTATCTTTATCTCCAGTTTATGGGTTAAGGCTACTAAGGCAAAGAGAAGTAAAACAATTTACCAAGTCTCGGAGCTAGTAAAAACTCAGATAAAGGAACAATTATGTCCGCAAAGACATAATGGGGAGTATGAAAGATCAGGAAAACCTACAGAGAATAATGATGTTCTGAGGTTTGAAGGACCCAAGTCTGACGGATCCAGAAGTAATTTATAAAACACCTGTGAGCCAAGCACTGTGTTTGACACTGGGACACAGAAGCACCAGGCAGATGTCCTCCCTGCCCTCAAGCGACTTACATTCTAACAGTAGACATAGCATCTCGAATCCCAACTGGGATCAGTGGGGAACATACCACCTAAATCCCCAGTAGGCACAGTCTGCCACCACCACCGCCACCCGTTTCTTCTCCACCCATCTACTCCCCTTCAAACTCATTAGCCCAGCAAAGGAAAGGCCAATATGCCACTCAGAAGGTATTACCAATAGCCTAGATCTCAAACCCAGCCGCTTGCAGGTTGGTGAAAAGAAATAAAAACCAGAAAAATGGACTCACCCTTTGGCATGAGGCACAACTCCGCAGCAACTGTGTGCCAGGCAGTCCTGGGCTCCAGGGGCATGGGGCAAATCCCTTACAAGTTAAAGTGAAAAAGAATAAAAGAGCTATCTTAGAGCTATACGAGGGCTGTCCTAGAAAACAAACAAACAAACAAAAAACAGCCATTGTCAATATAACAAGAAGGATTACAGCGCTGGATACTTTCTAGACAGCCCTAAGAGGCACTTGTAAGCAATCTTTATAGATCTGTTCAAGGTTATGAACTTGTTCTGAGGAGGACAAGGGGGCATCTTAGCCAGGTTGGGTTTGTTTGTTTGTTTGTTTGGGGGGTGGGGAGAGGATAATAAACAAAGACAGTACAAGAGCATGGATTTAAGGGCCAAACTACACAGGCTTGAATCCCACCTATACTATTCATGACCTTAGGCAAGTTATTAATCTCTGTTGACTCAAGCTTCCTAATCTCTAAAATGGGATGATTTATAATAACACTTACCTCAGAGAGTGTTGTCAGGATTAAAGAGTTCATTAGCATATGTCAAGTTCTTAGAATAGTGCCTGGCATATAATCAGCACCATTTAATTGTTAAATACTTATGTATGTAAAGGCTGAGGGTTAAGAGAGGGACTCAGTCACTCTAAACTGCTTCAAAAGCATGTCATTAACCCATTGAATTAATTATATTTAAAGATTTATTTTTATTGCTTTTGACACAGAGATACAGAGACAGAGACAGAGAGAAGGGGGAGGGCCCAGAGCAGTCTCCATAGTTGCACATCATTGCCTTTCCACATAGTTTCATTCCACAGGTGGGTGCGGGGCTGCACAGGGCAGGAACTGGGCCGGGGTCTTACCCCAGTGAGAACCGAACTGGGGGCACTCCCCAGTTCAGCATATGGGTCCACACAGGCTGGGGCCGGGATTCGATCCTCGGTCCCCAGGGCTGCAAAGTGAGCGCTTAACCCACTGAGCCATCCCGGCTTCCCCTGAATTAATTATATTTAACTCTTCAAGTTATTATACTTCCAGTAAACAATCTAAATGATCAATCCAAGGTAACTTATCTACCTCCTTCAAACCTGCTACAGCCACGGGAAACATGATAGCTTCCCGATGGGCAAGACAGCTTTTAGGAGAACTGGTGCTGACTCATAATTTGCTCTCTGAAACCTTCCCTGACCATAGGCACACAGAGACACTGACACACACACACACACACACACACACACACACACATCAGTGTAGTATCGGGTCTTTTGTATCTGATAAACCCAGGCTCAAATCTCTTTACTAACTGTATGATAGTCAGCAAATTAGTTGAATTTGCAGGCCTCAGTATCCTCATCTGAAAACGGGGGCAATAAAACCCATCTGAAATGAAATGAGGTCCTGTCTATCAGAATGTGGCCAGAGCCTGTCATGAGGGTACAGTCTATAAATGGCAGCTGAAACACCCATAGCGTATTACTCACCCAGACAGGGGCCTCATAAAAACAATGCCATTTTTCTTTCCAATGAGGTTATTGATTCCCTTTAAAGAGACTCTCAGCAGGATAAATGACCCTTCATTATTTCCCCGGCAGACTCCTGGTGTTCTGGGGTTCCATACAAATCAGACTTACCACACCTGTGAGTCTCAAAGGTCAACGGACATTGTTTCAAAATGGCAGAAAATTACCACATTGATAAAAATTGACCAATGTTCGGATGCTGAATTTTCTCCAAAGACTATACCCTGGAGCATTCTAGAATGGGGAGGCAGAGCTGAGTAGCATCTACCATCTTTATCCAGAATGTCCTTAAGGACAAATCAAGCCAGGTGCACCCCAAAAATAAGCCAGAGTAGAAAAAAACAACCAATTCTCTGCCTAAGTCATCAGCCCCTCATGCTGATTCTAACGGGATGCATTAAGGACCATGTTTAATATCACTTTCCCCTTAACATTATTTCATGGCCCCCCATTTCCCATCAGCTAAAACCCACTCTTATTTACCCTTCCTCCTTCCACCTCTTCAACCTCATCTCCTGCCTCTCTCCTGATATATCCACCACCTACACCCCAGACCCACCAAAGCTCACTGTCAGCTCATCGTCTCCATCAACCCCCAGTTCTATCTGTAAAATGGGCCTAAGACACAACTTACCCCAAGGGTTCTTGTGAGGGTTTTAGGGGATTAGCCAAACACTAACCACAGTGCCTGGCTCTTGGCAGGAGTTCAAAAAATGACAGTTTTTATTATTATGCTGCTTGCCCTCATTCCAATTTTAACCTCAAACACTGCATCCAGTCTAAATTCAATGTTACTAGATGGTACCATAAATCTCCTGCTTCCCGGTGTCTACCTCATCCAGTCTCTTCCTGGTGAGATCCTTCTTACCAAGTCTTCATTCCCAGTCCCTTGAAACAGACATTGGTCCAGAAAAGGTGTTTCCCACCCATTCTGCAAAGACACCACATGGTCCCCAGAAAAGACCTCACCCATTCACTTAATGGTTACACATCTTCTACACCAGAAAATATGGACTCTCTTCACACATAAACAACACATGGTTCCCACGCCCTCCATACCAAGAAAATTGGTCTCTACCCTTTCCTGTATGGACATCATAGAGTTCCACATGCTCTGCTCCAGGACCTGAACCATACCTCTTCCCACATGGGCCTGGTAGGGTCCCACACCCTCTACATCAACAAAACTGGGTCCCATCCTTCCTGTATGCACACCACATGGTTCCCAAATCCTCTGCTCTCAGAAAACTGGACACCATCTTTTTCTACATGGACACTCTTTGGTTCCCACATTTGAATCATTGCTGCCAAGTGCACCTGGTTTGGTTGTATAGAGACAAACCAATCTGAATTTCAGTCCTAGCAGGTCCCTTATCCCCTCTGAGCTTTGGATACAATCACTGCACAAGACATTTCTTAGCAAACAATCCAGTGAAACACACTGAACAATTAGCATGTCCTTGGAAGAAGCCAGCGGAGAAGGTTGTCCTGCTTCCTGGGTGCCTTATCTTGGGCTGTGCAAGAGCTTAACCTCCAGAATAAAACTGCCATCTTTTTGCTTCATTTGGCCTTATTGTGTCTCCATTTGGGAGCCAAATTATAGCCTCATAAAACAGCAGGAGTGCCAGAAAATTGCTTAAATACAGTAACTATTAAAACCTCAAACTGCTGTTCTAATTAAACGGCCTTATTGCAACAAATTTTGTAATACAAGGCAAGTAAAAATGCTAGTCTCCCTCTTTGGCAAGAGAAAGCAATCCCTTCTAGGTGTGCTCAGGTCTGACTCCAAGGGGGACCTCAGTCCAGGGAGAAAGTGTATGCTGGGGTCCATGGGCAGGATTTTCCTCTTCTCCAGGATGGCTCCTTCCACCCAGTCAGTGAAGGTGACTTGGAGCTGATGGACAACAACAGAGAAACAAACAAGAGCCACCAAATGAGGGTTCGTTGCTGACTGGACCCAAGAGTTCAACAGAGCTCAGAAGATTTGGGGCAAACAATTGGTCAGAAATGAGTGAGCAGCTATAATATTTTAAGTCGGGGAAGCTGGGATGGCTCAGTGAGTTAAGTGCTCACTTTCCTGCCCCAGGGATCAAGGATCGAATCCCAGTCCCGGCCCACGTGGACCCATATGCTGAACTGGCATGTACTTTCCATGTGAGAGGCCCCAGCCCAGTTCCCACCCTGCATGGCCCCCACCCGTGTGGAATAAAACCATGTCAAAAACCGATGGCATACGACTATGGAGACGGCTCTGGGCCCTCCTCCTTCTCTCTGTCTGTGTCTGTCTCTCTCTGTCAAAAACAATAAAATAAATCTTTAAAAAAATGTTTTTAAAAATATTTTAAGTCTCCTGTACATGAAAAAGGGACACTGGCATCCAGTTCTTATGTAATAGAGAGACAGGCCAAGTCGCAAGGTTACATGGTGTACAGTTATAGATCAGAAAGGTTAATAACACAAGTTCTGGAACCAGATTGTCTGATCTGAATCCTAGTCTACTTACTAGCTGGTTGACCTTGAATTAGTTACTTAACCTCTCTATATTCATACACATATGGAAGACAAGGATAGTACCAATAGACATATATGAAGACTGGGTGAGGATTAAGCAAGTTAATAAGAGACAATCTTAACACAGGGCCTAGCACAAGTCCAGTTGCGCTATATTTGAGGAGTACTGTTACAATTACTGTCACTGAACAGTGTAAAAATTACTGATTAGGAGATCAGAATTCTACTCTCGACGCTACCTCTAATCTGAGGCCATTTTCCATCTGTGTCTTTAAATTTATTCACTTGTAAACTAGGGGAATAAAAAGGGAGTGTTATCTTTAAAATTCTTTCCAACACTAAAGTATTATAATCAATTAGAGTTGTCTGGGTTAAGTGTGATATATTCCAACACAGTGTGGCACAGAGCAGGGCATCAAGGGAAAGCCATTAATTCAAGTATCTACTGAGCCCCTAATAGATGCCAGGCATTGTGCTTGGCACTATTTGCCAGGGTCAGTAAAAGGACAGTGGGCTGAGTCCAAGTACATCAAAACATAAGCCCTTGGCTGTGTAGACCTACCTGGCTCTCGTCCCTCTACCTTCAAGTCCTGAAAACATTCATGTTGCAGCAATCACAGTTACAGCAAGAGAAGGCAACACATCAAAGCAGAAAACCAAAGGACAGTTTACTTCTGGGTCTATTCATAAAGAGGCGGGCCAGGTATAGGGACCCTGTGGAGGCCACCCTGTTCTAAAATGCATCTGGAACTTTGTGTTTAGTTGGGTAATGGCAAGACTAACAGACCATCTTTCTTGTCACTGAAAAGATAGTTTTTATTCACAGTTCCCAAGAGGAAGGGGAGTGGCAGGGGGGTACATAGGGATGCAGCAGGGTCAGTCATGAGGCAGAGGGGATGGGAGAAAACCATGGCCCAGAAGAGCCTTTCTTGTGGTTCCCTCAGGAAGGCCCAGGAGAGGTGGGATAAGCAGGCTAAGCAAGTTTAGGATTAGCTAGTTTAAATGATGCAGGTGGGCTCTGGGACTACAGGAGCAGGTAGGTCCTAACAGTCTGGTACCCGATCCTGGAGTGATTTCAGGCAGGTGGACAGTGTCTCTGACTGCAGGCATCTGATAAAAGAGGTGATGGGGTACTGACTCAATGCTGGTTGGTTGGCTTATCAAAGGCGTGTTCCAAGCAAGTCTTCTACTATCTATAAGAATTAGTTTATTGTAGGAGGGGCAGTCCCTTCCCCTCCTCAGATCCACAAGTCTCCAAGATGCCAGGGCATCATAAATATAGTAAAGAAAAAGCACCATTACTGTACTTTGCTGTGTATAATACGCACCCACATTTTTGACCCAAGTTTTCAAGAGAAAAAAATCTTTTGTTTTTATTTTTTTAATTTGAATTTTTATTTGTTTTTATATTTAGGTACTTGTTTTTGCATTATAAAGGAATTTCTGCATTTATGTTTAACATATGGCACAAGAAATTTTATGTAACAATTACAAAACACAAGGCTACGAGGAACAAAAAAATTTATATATAAAATATTTTTATATAACAAACCCAATTATTGTATCCCAGGGTATTATTTTGCATACAAATCTCATTATTGATTTCTAAAGTTACACTTTTAAGTCATAAGCATAAATAAAAAGAATTAAGAATATTTATATAGATATGGAATTAGCACTACCCATGTATAAAGCACATTCTTATTTTTCTCACAAATTGGGGCCCCCAAAAGCGCACATTAAACATGGCAAAATACGATACTATACACCTAAAGGTCTGAAGGGACAAGAAAAAAAGCACCTAGAGAAGGGACTCCTTGAAAGAACCCAAAGCATGTGGTGAACCAATGATGATTAGAACATAGAAGGTCACCAGCAAGGAAAATAAATACCCAACCCCCTCCTCTGGTCCTTAGATTTCCTGTTAGGGCTCCTCGTTGTTGAAAGACAGTCGGAAGCCAGAGGGCAAGAGGAACCAATGAGGAGGTCCATCCGGGTCTGCCTGCACAGCACAGAGCAGGGTAGAGAAGGGTAGGGGGTGGGACTGGAGGGGTGAAGAGGAGACATCAGCACACACAGGAAGAACACATGAAATCAGGACTGGAACCACACCGGAAACAGTTTCTGCTTCAGGGAGAATCTGCAAATGGCCTGCTAAGAAAAAGCCTGGGGGGAAGCCGGGATGGCTCAGTGGGTTGAGCGCTCACTTTGCAGCGCCGGAGACCGGGGATCGAGTCCCGGCCCCGGCCCATGCGAACCCATATGCTGAGCTGGGAGCTCCCCCAGTTCAGTTCTCTCTCTGTCTCTGTATCTCTCTCTCTCTCTCTCTCTCTCTCTCTCTCTCTCTCTCTGTCAAAAATAAATAAATAAATAAATAATTTTAAAAAAAAAAAGCCTGGGCTGAAGGTGGCCTAGAGAGAGAGAGCAAAGAGGGGACAGGAATGATCTCATTCACCTCCTCTCCACAGGAACATCTGCGGGAGCACATCCTTCAGGCACTCCCGGAGAGTTAAAAGGCCATGGTGTTCCAAGGACTGCTGACTTCACTTCTGTTGCCAAGAAACCTGCTGCCGACTCTAGTGCCTGAGCACCTTTATCACTGCTGTCCCCAGATGATCCAGGAGGAAGTCCTGGGCTGGCGCTGAGGTCTACAGTTGGAGCGGAGCAAGCAGAACTCACCTGAGCCATGTGAGGAAGCCAGCTCACTCCTGCAGCTTAGACTAATGCCTGCAGCAGGCGCCTACAACAGGCTACTGAACAAGACGAAACAGTACTATTCCAAATCGCTAAGTGAGCCTACTCTACTCTCTGCCCAGCTCTAGGAATGTGAGACTAAAATATGCATGGTCCTTGCCCTTCAAGGAATTCACAAATAAATCAATGATACCAGTGCAATTCCTAAAGTTCATCACAGAACACCATGCCAGCCCTCTTCTAGGGATGAGGGCATCAGGGGTTAATTAATCTAGTCTAGACCATGGGGGTAAAATGATTTTCTAAGGGGATGACATAAAAATCTTACGCTTTTTCTGTATAAAGCATAGGTAGACAATACTTAAACAGATATACAGTTCTCTGGTTCTAAAAATCTCATGGGGAGTGAGATAATTAGAAAAGAAAATATCTAAAAAGCCTTCTAAAGGAGGTAATGCTGACAGGTTTGAGAAACACTGAGCTTAGTGAAGAGGAAAACAGGGCCTCATCTCAGAGTGAAATCCAGCTCATGTCTTATAGATGTGGGACTTCACACTTAGCTTATTCAGCTTTTCTATGTCTCGGTTTTGTAATCTGTAAATTGGAGATAATAATGGTTCCGTTTCCTATTCTATTTAAATGAGATAATATATATAAAGTGCTGGAAGAGTATCTGACACATAATAAATGCCCAATAAACATATGCTACTGTTACTAATCCATTCAACAACAAAAATGTGAACTTACCAATATAAGGAAGTCTGAAACCTAGCCCTGGTCCTTAAGAAGTGTTCAAAGAAGTGGCCTAGCCTAGCACAACAGATAGGAGATTCAGCTTTGCAGGCAGCCTGGAGTTCAAACCCAGGATTTACCTGCTGTCAGCAAATCATTTAACTTCACCTAACCTCAGGACCTCCTCCTTTTATAAAGTGGGCAGCGACTAATACCTACAATATTTACTGAGTACCTAGTGTGGGCCAGGTAGTAGGTGCTAGGAATAGAAAGAACAGTGCGTAAAACAGTGTCACTTCTTTTGGAGCTTACATTCTAATAGACATAGACAGACAATAAACAGATCAATGAATAAATACATCATAGAATATCAGGGAAAGACAAAGCAGAGTAGCTTTTAGAACAGAGAGTGATAACGAGTGCTATTAGAATTTCTAAGGAAGGATTCTTTGAGGAGGTGATATCTGAGTTTAGACATGAATGGAGTTTGAAAGGATAAACCCTGCAAAATATCTGGGGAAACTGTTTCAGGAAAAGAAAACACCACAGGCAAACATCCTGAAACAGGAACATGCTTGGTGGTTTTGAGACAAGTGTTAAGGATCAGAGATCAAGGGAGAGCCTGGTGGGAGCTGAAGTCAGAACACGATTCAAGTGGCCGGGATGAGCACAGGGAAACAACATGGTCTGATGTGTTTTAGAAGGATGTCTCTGGCTGCTTTATGAAGAATGGTTGGAGGAGCAGGGAAAAAAGCAGAGTCATTAGGAGGCTACTGATGTAGGTGAAGCACTTAACTCTGTGGCCGACACAACAAATCTTCCATAAACAGCACCTCTTTCAAATCCACCTCAAGACACACAACATGAAGAATTTCCGCCATGCTGGCCCCCATCATCGCTTAGTACTCATGTCAGGGGCTGAATCGCATCCTGTGGTGTCTAATACAGAACATTTTATTCAAGGCCGAAAAGATCTTAAACTCTACTCGTCACCCATTTCTCAAACTCCCTTTTCCAGGCAAGACTTTTCTAAGCCTGTGCTGGTCCATGGCATCTTCTAAAAAGGGGGAGGGGGGGGAATCTGTACAGCAAACTAACGTCAACTGAAAAATAACTCTAGTAGATCAAGGGAATATTTAAGAGTTTGAAGATTTGTACTTCTCACCAAATCTTAAGCATAAATCAGCTTCATATCTCAGTGCCTGAAATACATGGTAGATAATCAGCAGATATCTGTTGAAGAATGAATGAATGAATGAATAACTAAATAATCCCAGAACAAACTGTACAGTGGTAACAAGGAACCTAAAGGATGACTATTAATTTGGCCCTCTGGGGCTGTTTATCTCATAATTTGTAGGAATACACAAAGTCTCTGCTTGATGGTTTATTTCTAGAATTCAGAAACTCAAAGTGACCTAGCTAATCATCTTTAAAATGAATTTTGAACAATCATAGCTTCTTAGGTGGAGATAATTATCCAGCAGGAATAATACCTACAAAAAGTATTGTAATGCCTGCAAAATTTCAATCCCAAGACTATAGTAGGTGCCCAGTAAATATTTGCCGATGTAGTTGAAAAGCATATGACTAAAACTCTGTTTAGAAGGGCACTCAAGTTTGTACCCTGGGGTTTCAACAAATTAAACTCCTATCCAGTTCCCCACATATAGAAAAGTCAGTGACTTCTGTTTCTCCTGAAACCAGTCGAGGACTATGATGAGCAAATAAAAGGACCTCCCCAGCCTGGCCACATCTTGATCAGGAGTCCATTCCAAAAGGCTAATCTTGAATACAACAGCAAGCCAAGAGGTGCAAAAATGCTTAATGGAAAAGCCTACTGGAGCCATACTTAGTAGTCTGAGTAATGGCTGTCCATTTCAGTCATCTATTCCCCTCAGTGGAGCTCTCATCCATAAAGCAACAGGCTAGAATGGAAGAGATCTCTCCAGAAACATCTGTCTTTGAGAAGCATAGTATTGCCCACCTTTTTCATCTGAAACTGGATTAATCGCCTGGAATTAGGTAACTGAAGAGTTCCCTGACATGGAGGCAGTTCTAATTCACACCCCCTTCTTTGCCTCCCTGGCTCTACTCTTCACTGTGACCCATCTGAGGTAAAGAACAGAATGCTTCCAGTCTCCAACCAGTGGGAAATGAGAAAAAAAATCTGACTTTCACCCCATATCATTTTCATCTTTCATCTTAATTATCATCACCAAAAGTACAGAAATAATTATCTTTATGATGATGGACGTCCAATTAACATTTCCCACATAAATTTCATATTATAAAGGAGGTTATAATGGATACTGCAAATTGCTAATCGCCTTTTTTTCCTGAGCTGAAAAATTGAGGTGCTTCAGCAAATGAAATTAAATCTGAGCCATTTTCAAACACGTCAAGAACTTTAATTACTTGAAAAAAGAAGAGAGACAAACTAAATTTTTTAAATGGTTGTATTTTTAAATCACTTCCTTTTCCACCACACTGCTCAAGCTGTCCCTCCAGATAGCTCAATGTCTGTCTTCTTGTGTTCAATGGGTTTTAAGCTATTGTGAAAATTGTTCAATGTTTTGTTTTTCATTAGCAGTACTACTTAGTAAGTTGGAAACTTATTCCAAATAAACATTCTGTTTGCTCTATAGCATTTTAATTGGTTCCCATCCTCCATAGTGCCTCACAAAGATGCATCCTATTGGTAATGCCATCTTCTCTCTAATTAGAATAGGCTGCTTTCAGCAACAACATAAGGTACTGTGATTTACTGAAAGAGAATCCTGGTATTGACAAGTTAGATCAAGCTGGCCTAGGTGTTAGGCAACATGAGTGGTTGAACTGTTATGTTCTGAAGTCATACAGGCTTGGCTCAAAACCTGGCTTCACCACTTACTATCTGTCACGATGGGATTTTACATTTGATAAAAAGTATGCAGCAACAGAGATTGTGTAATACATACTGAATGCCAAGTCCTAGGCACACAGGCAACGGTTTCAGGCTCTTGAACAGCCACAGTATAGTGGGAAAGAGATAAATAACCAGTTAATTACAGTGCATTTTGATACGTACAAGTTCAGTGGTATTTCCATCAAGCACAAAATGATAGCACAGGTCTTTGAAGAATGAGAGGAGCTTTCCAGGCAAGTCAGGTAGTAGAGGTAGAGGAAGGGAATTCAGAGCAGAAAATACCGTATGTGTGATAATACACAGAAGTGACACAGCATGGCAGGTTCCAGAAAATCTCAAGAAGTTTGATGGTTCAGGGTCATGAAATGAAAGGAATAAAATGAAATGAAGTAAAAAGTCCCCATTTATCACCAATGGTCAGGCACTTGAATTTCAGCAAAACCAGCAGTACACGAACACAGGGTGTGTTGACCAGAAATCACGGGTATTTCAATAGCTCACTGTTAGTATGTGCAGTGTGGTATTGCTTCTCAAGATTCACAACTCATTAGAAATATAAATGTGAGAAAGTCATTTTCTCTACTTTTAGTTCCTTCATCTGAAAATAAAAATAACAATAATCATGAACTATTTGGTCACGTTCCTTTATAGATGTGTAAGGATGTACAAAGGAAATATGAAGCAGAAGTACTAAGTAAACTGATCAATTTACAAGGATAACGATTGTGTAACTATGTTAATGTAGCCATTCTGAGCAATGGTAGAAATCAGCTGCACCAACAGACAAAGGAAAGTCCTAGCACAACTGTATTTGTTGGAGAAAGGGCAGCTGGAGGCCCGCCTGAGCACAAGATAGGTAACAAATCTGTAATGTTTTAGAACTAGAACATACATTGTGAGGATAGTGGTTTTTAACCTTATTTTAACAAGAGAATCCTTCTGTCATACAAAATCCCACACATATGTCAATTTATAAAGTTACTACAAGTGGAACAGCCCTAAGTGAATCTTGAATTGGGGGAAGGGAAGACAGTTCTTTCTGTTCAACTTCCCTATGGCCATCCTCACTGACCACTAAGACACATCCCAGAACCCCACACCTCTGCAGAATAGTATTAAGACAACTGTTGGAAAGAATCTAATTCAGTTCCCTCATTCTGTAAGTGAGAAAACCCAGGGCCAAGAGAAGGAAGACATTTACTCAAAGTCACAGAGTTAATCAGCTGCCCTTGGACATAACTTCTGTGCCATACTGTCTCCTGGAGCACCACTCCTGACCCTCTGTTGTAGTCTGCTCATCTCTCAGTGTCACACAGTCCTTCTCATATTAAACGTGTACTGAGTACTTATTACTTCCAATTACCAATTAGTAACACGTGCACACATATGAATACCTGCGTATATTTGACCATTTTTATTGCATGTACACACCCTGCCATTTTATTGTCCCCCATTTAAAATAGAGAAAGGGGAGTTTGTCAAATCGGAACCTCAGCTGAGGTTCAAAATATCATCAGAGCCAAATGAAAACATCATAGGAGAAAAGGTCTGGAGGTTTCCCTAACATGTTATTAGCCAATTATCATGTCTAGATGCTAAAGAGGTGGTATAAGCAGCATCATGCTTAGGAGAACAGGCTCTAGAGACAGGCCTCCTGCTTTCTAATCTAGTCCCCTGAGCTGCTGGACAAGTTATTTCAATAATGTCTGTCTCCTCTTCTGTCAAATAGGACTGATAATAATGGTAACTCCTTCATAGGAGTTAGATATGTTAATGCATTTAAGTTTAGGATACTTTTTGATACATATAAATCCTTAATAACTATTATTTACCTTTAAAATTTCCATCAGAAGCTAATGCATTGAAGAATCAACCTCCATTAAAGCAGGGGTTGTCTCTACCAAGCACATCCCACCATCAGCCTAGACCTAGACCAATAACAATTTGAAAACAATAAGCAAAAACTCTCTGGCTGACATTAATTATCATGTAGGGACCAAGTAAACCCTTACTCCATGTTTTACCAACCTTATTCTTATGACCATGTACTGCAACTCGCTATTATCTACCTCCAAAATATATGTACTGTCGTGCTGTAAGAATTTCTAGTTGCATTTATTGGAAAGTCTAAGATCTCCAATATGCAGTTCCTAAGAGCTGCCAGAAGCCCAAGCATCAAAATTCCCATTCAAGGAAAATAAAATCCTATCACTATTCCATTTCCCTCTTCCCTACTCTTTTATCCCATCTTCAAGTCTTGACAAAGATTTACTACAGAAAAAAAAAAAAAAAGCAAGGAAGAAAGAAAAAACAGTCTGTTACACTACATTTTAGGAAATCTACTTCCCAACAGATCTCAGCTGTGAGACTGGACAATTATCAGAAGTACAGAATAAGACTGAACTGAATTATATTTTATTTATTGTCCCACAGAGCCACAGCCTATTCATTCATACTCATTACATGCAATCAATATTCTATAATGGAACCATCAATTGCTATATGCCAGACATAAACAACCAATACACTAAATCCAAATTAAGAAACAGGCTTGGTTTTCAGGCACTGGCTTGAAACTCCCTGTTGGACTGTACAGTGGGGAGTTAATTTCCCCTGGGAGGCAGTCACAGCATTATGAGTGTCATTTTACAGTCATACTTTCAATCTCCCCTGTCCCCTTACTCACCATCCTACACATCCATTTTTTCCCTCTCTCTTTAAACAAATGATAAAAAGTCACATCCTGTTTTCTTTCTTCCAAATTATAGCTAACATGTTCAAATGTGTTCTTACATATAAACATCAAACAAGAGTTTCTCTTTTTTGTGGTTTTCAAAATAAATCCAAAGCACTCTAGGACTCCTAACTAAAGATGGAAGATTAGCCACATACCTTTAGTTACTATCATTCCCATGACTCTCAAAATGATAGCAAAGGAATCAAAATGCATCGATTCATAATGGCAAAGCAAGTAAGAGACAGCAGTGAGCACCATAGTACGATAAATTTCTGGAAGACGGTGGATGCCAGGATAGCTCAGCAGTTAAGCACTTGCCTCACAATCGTGAGGTCCAGGGTTCGATTCCCAGCCCTGGCCCGTGCAAACCCCACACAATGAACTGCGGTGCAAATGGTAATCACCAGGATGGCGGGGCAGTAAAGGTTCTCACCTCCCAAGCAGGAGGCTCCCAGTTTAGTTCCTACCTCACATGGCTCCACATTCACCTGTGTGGAATAAAACCATGTAACAACTGATGATGTACAACTATGGAGACTAATCTGGGCCCTCCCCCTTTTCTCTCTCTGTCTCTCTCTGTCTTGCTCTGTCTCACTCTGTCTCACTCTGTCTCTGTCTCACTCTGTCTCTCTCTTGCTCACGTTCTCTCAAAACAATAAAAAAATAAATCTTCAAAAGAAAAAATTTCTGGAAGACAGAAAAAGGAGGTGAGGGTGGGAAGAGGTTATAGTTTTAGTGCCTGCAAAAGGAAAAGCAGGGGTGAACAGAGCTCATTTTACACTAAACCCAAGAGAGTCTAAGGGCCTAGAGTCACCAAACACAACTGATGTTAGCAGAGGGCCATAGGTCTGGGAGTAGGAAGACTGGCTAAACGTCAGCATTTGGAACAGTCAATCTTGCCACTACACACACCACACACATACGCACACGCATGTGTGCACACAAACAAGATTTGAGTTTCCATATTGAAAGGGCACACTGAGTGCCCAGCACTTTAAATGACAGAAGACCTACTTCATGGCACATCACTGTGAAATGTCAGAACATCAGTCATAAAGAGATGATCCTATACGTTTCCAGAAAGAAATGTGTCACCTACAGAGGAATGAGAATCAGGAAGGCATCAAACTTTACAACAGGTGGCTAGATGACAAGACATATTTAAGACTCTCAAGGTAAAACATTGGGTCAAAAATTGATTTTTATGTGCAGTAAAACAAATTAAGTATAAAGGCATAGACAGAATTATATAAATATACAATAATTAAGGGAATGCTGTTCCTGTGAGCTTTCCCTGAGGAATCTCTTATGGACCAAGATTCACATATAAAGATGATTTTTAAAAAATGAACATAAATTGGGGAAGCCGGGATGGCTCAGTGGGTTAAGCGCTCACTTTGCAGCCCTGGGGACCAAGGATCGAATCCCGGCCCCGGCCCGAGTGGACCATATGCTGAACTGGGGAGTGCCCCCAGTTCAGTTCTCATCGGGGCGAGACCCCCGCCCAGTTCCTGCCCTGTACAGCCCTGTGCCACCTGTGGAATGAAACTATATGAAAAAAACCAATGATGTGCAACTATGGAGAGTGTTCTGGGCCCTCCCCCTTCTCTCTGTCTCTGTATCTCTCTCTCTCTCTCTCTATCAAAAACAATAAAAATAAATCTTTATATTATTTTTTTATTTTTTTTATTTTTTTATTTACTTTGACAGAGAGAGAGAGAGAGAGATACAGAGACAGAGAGAGAACTGAACTGGGGGAGCTCCCAGTTCAGCACATGGTTCCGCATGGGCCAGGGCCAGGATTCGATCCTCGGTCCCAGGCGCTGCAAAGTGAGCGCTTAACCCACTGAGCCATCCCGGCTTCCCCAAAAACTAAATCTTTAAAAAAAAATGAACATAAAGCCTAAAAGTAAGCATAAATATATAC
>PVKE010013483.1:0-36539 GCA_004027555.1 Craseonycteris thonglongyai | reverse complement strand
AGAAGAAGAAGAAGAAGAAGAAGAAGAAGAAGAAAAAGAAGAAGAAGAAGAAGAAGAAGAAGAAGAAGAAGAAGAAGAAGAAGAAGAAGAAGAAGAAGAAGAAGAAGAAGAAGAAAGAAGAAGAAAGAAGAGAAAATGAGAGGAGAGGAGAGGAGAGGAGAAGAGAAGAGGGGAAGCCGGGATGGCTCAGTGGGTTAAGCACTCACTTTGCAGCCCTGGGGACCGAGGATCGAATCCCGGCCCCAGCCCATGCAGACCCATATGCTGAACTAAGGAGTGCCCCCAGTTCACTTCTCACTGGGGTGAGACCGTGGCCCAGTTCCTGCCCTGTGCAGCCCCGCCCACCTGTGGAATGAAACTATGTGGAAAAATCAATGATGTGCAACTATGGAGACTGTTCTGGGCCCTCCCCTTTCTCTCTGTCTCTGTCTCTGTATCTATCTATCTCTCTCACTCTGTCAAAAACAATAAAAATAAATCTTTAAAAAAAAAAAGAGAGAAGAGAAGGGAAAGCAGAAAAGAGAAATGAAAGAGACCAAGAATGTCATTTCTTAACCTAAGCTGTTTTATCTTGATTTCAAGGTATTAATATAAATGCATATTATGTCTTTTGATATAAAATAATACATTAAAACACACAACTAAAACCCAGAAATAAATTTATGGAGCATATAAATATTTTCATCAATCCTTGTGGATTCAAAATTTAAATGACAGGAACTAATTTGGAAAATGTATTTTCCCTACATACATGTTTCATATTTTTAGAGGAAAATACAAGTGAAATACAGCATTTATAAAAATAAGGGACCTACTACACATCACTGTAAAAAATTAATAAGGCCACTCAAAAGAAACCATTTTTGAGGTTTTACTGTGTACACATCCCTATGCTAGGCTGGATGGACAAAATAACATTAAGTGTGAGAAGATTAAGCCTCATGAATTTTGTGTCTAGTAGGCCCTCAAATGTATATTGAAATGAATTAAGTTTAACTACATTGAATTGAATTATATTGACATGAACTAGGACAATTATGAGACACTGTCATTATACTGAAATCTCTAATCTTGCTAAGGAATTATAACACAGCTAATGAATAACAATACACGACTATAATTTTTTATACTTTTGTAATAATGGTACACAGATGCACAGGAAGTTGCAAAAATAGTACATAGGGCTCCATGAAGCCTTTACCCAGTTTCCATGGTGCAATTTTATATGAAGGTATTGCAATATCAAACCCAGAGAAGTGACATTGCTACTATACTGCTAACTAGACGACAGACTTTATTCAGTTTTCACCACTTTTTACCTGCCACTTTTTACTTTTTACTCATTTTTTGTTGTGCGAGAGAGTGCTTGTGTGTACATGTAGTTCTTTACAATTTAACCCGTTGTATATATTTGTATATCCACCACAACAATCGAGATACAGAACTATCCCATCATCACAAAGACACTCCTTCAGGTTACTCCTTTGTAATCACATCCAACTCATCCCTGTCCTCCCGCAATCAATTTTCTAGTCTCCATTTCTTTTTTTTTTTTTAAATGTCAAGAATGTTATATAAGTAGAATCATACAGTATATAACCTTTTGAGATGTTTTTTTGTTTTTGTTTTTGTTTTTCTTCACTAAGCATAGTGTCTGAGATTCATCCAAATAGTTGCATGTGTCAGTTGTTGGTTCTCTTTTATTGCTGAGTAGTATTCCATGACATGGACATACCAGATTCTGTTTAACAATTCATTCATTAAAGGACATTTGAGTCATTTTCAATTTGTGGTTATTATAATTAAAGATGCTATGAACACTCAGGTACAAGGTTACCGTATTTTCTTTTTGACAACCTAACTTTCCATTCTCTGAGCCAAATCCCAGGAGTACAAATATTGGGTCATAGGATAGTTGCAAGGTTAGCTTTGTAAGAAACTACTATACGTTCCCATCAGCTACAAGTATGTAGGAGAAATCCAATTGCTCTGTGGGCTCTCCAAGATTTAATTTTGTTACTACTTTTTATTTTGCCATTCTGGTAGGTTTGTAATGATATCTCATTGTGGTTTTTAATCGCTTTTCCTCAACACACCACTACAGTTTACGAGATGTCACAAGAAATTTACTTTATCACCAAATTGTATAGAAAAATTTTCTCTTGTATTTTGGTAACTCTCGGTATTGACTTTATGTTAGACTCATCTTGGAAACTTTAAAACCATTCTAAAGCCCAAGGATTAGCTCAGACCAATTAAATCCAAATCTTTCTATGGGCAGACCCAAGCATCATTACTTATTTGTTCAAATTACCCAGATAATTCTAATATGCTGCCAATATCAAGATCCAATGTTGAATCAAATTTCTACACAGACACCAGAAGTCTAATCATACTTAAAGCCCTTTGCTGTCTCCCCATAACGTCTACTGCTGATAAAGCCCAGCCTCATTGACAAGCTCTCCAAACCTTTCTCCCTGGCTATACTTCAGACTTCATCAGCCTCAACTTTCTGTCTCATATTTTAAACTGTGGTAATAATGAGTTACTTGTAGCTGGCCATATATATCATTACATTTCATGCACACTTTCCGCAGTTAGAACCCTAGAATGTACATTTTTATCAAGACCTGCAAGTGCTCCTGATGCCCAATAATATTTCAAAGACACTATAATACTTCCAATAATTGTAAAATGACTTAATTGTTCATTCCTCTTTTCTTCATTTAGTCATTCATCCAATGTATATTAATTAATAAGTACCAGGCCTGGAGAGAATATATAATGATGCAGAAATTCCTGACAGACAAAGGTTTAACAAATGGGTGGGTAACCACAGACCTTCAGGGAGCTACTCAGCTACAGAGTCAGTAAATGTAGCCTGAAACTTGAAGGATCAGTAGGAATTAGCCAGGCAAAGGGACGCAAAAGAAAGGATAAAGTTTTTCAAAAAGAGAAAAGAGCATGTTTACAGGCTGAGAACAAAATGACATGTCTTGTGCAGAAACTCTTTAAGACCTTTGGAATGGCTGGAGCAGGAAGGGAGAGGAATAAAGATAAACGTTGAATGTTCAAATGCTATAATCCTGTTACTTTCTCTAATAAAGTAATACCAATAAATAAGGATAAATGGCTGTGAAGGAATGAAGTGATTTTTCTTCAGCAAACAGTAAATCTTAATTGCAGCTTGAAGAGCTTTTGAAGATTCTATTGGAAATAGCCCTCACTTTATTAAACTCTATTAACAGCAATTTTTTAAAAAATCTTTTGACCCTGCCCAGGAGTGGTTGGCCTCAACTTCAGGGTCAAGAGATTTGCTTCAGGCCCTTATTTCAGACCCTAACTTCTTTGGGAACTCCGCACTCTCTTCTAATCCAAGTGTTCATTCTGATGAAGGAAATTAGTCTGCTCCCTAAGTGACAGAAGCACTTCACTTTTCAAATACATGTCAGCTGTGCTGCTGCTGAGTGTCCATAGCAGATGTCATTCCGTTGCATGAGTCAACGACTCAGAGAAGCTGCCCCTCCCCCCACCCGCCCCCCAGCAGTGAGTGTGTGTTTGGGAGAGAGTGGAGGAAATTAAAACATAAGATTCAAACTGAACCTCTTTAAATCGTTAAAATTGATGCAGTCGTCCATGGGAACCAAAAGGAGATAAATTCTTCAACTGAACCGCTGGAAAATTTACCAAGAAAACTGAAGAAGAAAATAAAAATGTTTCCTTTTCAAAGTATAACTTAAAAAAAAAAGGCAAGTCTGATTTCACTAGGGAGCTTAGCTGTTCCAAAATGTGTTTAAGTTCATGTAGGGATATTTTCATTTTACTCATGTTTTGGCAAAATTTATGAGCTGCAAATCATTTCCTGAAAGTAAGACATCCGTATAGTTATTGCCAACACTGGAGTAAATTTTACTTTATCAAACAAAACTGTTCAGGCTCACAATTAAAACATATATATATATATATATATATATATATATATATATATATAGTATCCCGAATACTATAGAGGGACTTTTCTCCTTCCCCTGGATCTCTAAGAACAATAGAAATGTGGTGTCCATTCATGGGGGTTATTCTGCAACAGGAGAGACCCTGACCTGCTGTCAGCACTGACCAGCTACACATTAGGATTTGCCATTACCGTCACCACAAAGCGTTTAGAACCTTTCTGAACATGGGGCAACATAGACGGCATAGCTATGGGGCAGATCTTGTGATAAGTTTGAGGCTATTTCGGGAGACCACAGAGCAGAACATCTGAAATCAGGACTATTTTTAAAAATCTAGGGCATACAGTCTCTGCTTCTACCTGCACCAATTTACAATCTAAACTGTGTTGACATGGGTAAACATGAGGCCGAAGGAGTAACAATCCTTGAACAAATAGTAAGCATGGCTGAGAATTTATTCTCAACCAATTATCTTTTTTTCTCTATAAGCAGTTTGCAAATCCTTTGAAGGCTCAGAACTCTAACGCAAAGGGACATCTAAAAGGCTCCACTGGCCAGCTTTTCAAATTACTTGATGTAACAAAATGCCACTTTATGTAACAAAATGAAAACAAAAGCTTCTCTTAACCAGAATTGAAGCAGGGAGGGTGTGTGTGTGTGTGTGTGTGTGTGTGTGTGTGTGTGCACGTGCACATACACACGCATGCACAAATGCTGGGAGAGGCCAGAGCTTCAATACAACACTAAAGAGAGTCTATCTAGCATGTCCTTATTTAAAATCTTAAGCCAATATTCATTTCATTTATAACTGTCTTCTTCAGAAGGTAACTCTCTGAGACACCAGCCCATAGAATAGCAGGAACCCTGGTACTTCTTGAGAGTAGCAGGGTCTTTCTTTCCTGCCATCAGTCTATGTTTACCCAACTTTGGCTCTATGGTTCGTGGAACATTTGAAATGAAAATAAGTAAAATTATCCTCCAAATCACTGGCAACACTGAGGCAATTGGTCTTTCCAAACTCCTGCATTTTGTGTCTCTTCCACACCCATCTTAAAAATTAAATACTAAGAGAGGTAGTAGAGCAACAAATTCCAAACTACCTCTTTCCTCCTTTCTTCCCTTCCTCCACACCCAACAGTTCTTGAGTCTTTGTCCTCTGCCCTAAAAGTGTCTGGTTTCTTTTTTTTCTCCCTTGTCATCTGGAAGCCAAGAATCATGAATGTGGCTTGAAGAAATAACATCATATTAAAAAAACATATTTTTATTAAGACAGCTGACAACTTATGTTAGAGAATGCATTCGTTCTTTCAATTGCCGTGCCATATTTTAGGGCAGAAAGAGGGCTCAGATGCCCTCTTCATGCTATTTTTCAAATGCCATGTGCTGTGGAAAAAAGAGGAAAGCTTGCTATTTTCCAATTTTGCAAGTTTATGAGGACTGGGGAGTATTTTCTCTGCCCCATGATTTCATGTGACTTTGAAAATTGCCTGTTAACTCCTAACAAGTTTTTGATTGTATAAAGTCCTAATAATCTCTAAAAAGAAAAAGCAAAATATAGCTCATTAACAAGGGTTGCTTTCAGGGAATAACATAGTACCCTTCGAGGGTCTGGCTCAGCAAAGATGGGAAAAGTGTACTCAGTTCAGGCCTTTAAGCACCACTGTCTCTCTGCAAGCATGAGCTTCCTTTCAGGCTCGCCTATGAAACCCTGGCATAGTTATAAGCTGGCTTGTCCCTCGCTTTCGCTTCCCTCCCTCTCTCATTTATAACGCGAGCTCCTCTCTTCCATAAGAACTCAGCTGCAAGATGGTAAAAGGAAATGATTTCATCTGGGTGGAGAGGGAAAAGATATAACTTTAGTCCCAAATTGGGTAAGTCGAAGTGTTTGCACAAGAAAAGCAGCTGCTGAGCTGCCGGCCACCCGGTGTCCTTAAGCCCAGGGCCTTGCTCTTGCAGCTTCCCCAAGGGCCGGGGAAGACACACGACCAAGCCTTCATACTTCTCCTTACCCTGTGGTCCTTTCCGTCTTTATTTTAGCAGGAATGTTTCCCTCCAGAGGTCTGGAGTACTGCTCCGGCTGTCATAGCTCCTCTCTCATAAACCATACAGAGCGGTAAAAAAGCAACTTATCTCTGCCTGGGACTGGGCAAAATGTCTATATTATCACATAACGTGCTGATTCCAAAAATGAATCCAGAAATGTATTCAGAAAACTTGGACTTGATTCTATCCCAAAGCAGAAAAGCACAGTTAATCCTCAGAAGAAAAAATATTGCAAGGCATGCGCTCATGAAACTGACTCTTGTTCGTCATGTCATTTATCTCCATTGTGCTTCAGAGAGGAGCACATGCAGAACATACTGAAATCACCTGGGTTTCAGTCACACCCACAGTGGGTGTTGGGGGCTTCCAATGTGCCATCAGAGAAATGGTGTCAACCTCTGGGCTCCTCAAGGCAGACTCCTCAAGAGCACAGATTTGGGAATAGTGGTGATCTTACGATATACTTTAAATACCAGTTTTGTTTGTGTGTGTCTGTTAATCCTTTTTGGATTGGAAGTGTTTGAATGTTTGCATATATCTCTGTCATTATAAAGAGAGGATATTTGAGTTATTTTAATTGTTTAATGACCAGAGTCCTGACTATAAAAGAGCTCTATGGAACCCACCTCTTTCCTCAGTCAGCTCATTTCCTTTCCATGATCCTGTAGAGTCCAGAAAAGGAGAAAGTCTTTTTTTTTTAAGATTAATTTTTATGTTTTTGACAGAGAAAGACAGAAGGGGGAGGACCTAGAGCAGTCTCCATAGTTGCATGTCGTTAGTTTTCTACGTAGTTTCACTCTACAGGTAGGCATGGGAGCATGCAGGGCAGGTACCAACGAGGGAGGGCTTCCTGCAGGTACCAAGTGGGGGCACACCTCAGTTCAGCATATGTGTCCACACTGGCCTGGGCCAGGATATAATCCTTAGACCTCAGGACAGCAAGCCAAGTGCTCAACCCACTGAGCCATCCCAGCATCCCCAGGAAAGAGTCTTGACAAGAAAAAAAAAATGTTACCCAGAGGTTAAAAAGACTAAGATCTGGGGAAGCTGAGATGGCCCAGTGGGTTAAGGGCTTGCTTTGCAGCCCCTGGGACTGAGGATTGAATTCCGGCCCATGCAGACCCATATGCTGAACTGGGGTGTGCCCCAAGTTCAGTTCTTGCCAGGCCCTATGCAGGAGGCTCCCGGCCCAGTTCCTGCCCTGAGCAGCCCGGTGCCCACCTGTGGAGTGAAACTATATGTCAACTATGGAGACTGCCCTGGGCACTCCCCCTTCTCTCTGTATCTCTCTGTCTCTCTGTCAAAAAACAATAAAAAATAATCTTAAAAAAAAATAAGACCAAGATCTGAGATAAGATTATTGACTATAGTGAGTTGAGGTGACTGGGGCCTTTCAGAGAACATTGTGACATTATAGTAAGGATCCAAAATTTATAAAAAGGTTTAAGAATTGAGAGACAGCAAAGAAAGTTAGAGCCAGGAGCACTAACTCTGTATGTCAGTCATGAAGGGAATAAAAGAGATACATTGATAATTTAAGAAACAGCAGAATAAAAGAAATATTTGAATTCAGGATGACCTAAAGATTTTTGTGTACAAAGGAGGGGATTACAAATACAAGTGAAAAGGGAGATGTTTGTTGATTAAATTTCAACGAGACTGGGGACTGAGGTCAGGAGTCCAGTTGCTATTAGAAGATAAATTGATACAGTAATTTTAGAGAACAATGTAATAATATTCATCAAATTTTTAAATGTGTATACCTTCCAACCCAGCATTTTTACTAATATAGTTCTGTACCACAGTGCAAGTGTGCAAGAATTTTCAGTATAATATTAGTTGCAATCACAAAATATGGAGAACCTGAATGTCCTTCAACAAAGGAACATTTGAATGAATCAGAATACTGTATACCTAGCTGTTAGAAACAATATATCCTAGCATAGAGCTTGACCCATAGTAGATATTCAATAAAGAGTTGTTGAATGGAATGTTGCAGTTCAAAAAGAAGTTGCAGAATAACATGTATAATGGAAAATATTCATATTTGTTTTATGTATTCATATACATATGTTTAAAGTATATACATGGAAAAAAGGTTCTGGAAGAATACTCAGCAAATTAAAGTACAGGGTCAGCAGAAGTAATGCCCTTTTTTAAGTTCATCAGCTCATAAAAAAGGGGTATCATTTCTGCCAGACCCTGTCATTATCTTCAGGGAGGAGGATTGGAAGGGAAATAAGGACATTCACTTTAATTTTAAATTACTTCTGTATTCTTAAATTTTTAGAAGCTTGAATTTCTACTTTCTACAGGTCAAAAAAGATATGAAATCTCTGGAGGAAAAGTGAAGAAGAGAGCACATGGCCTGATGGCTTAGCCTTGGCAAGCACCAAGCCCCTTCATCCCAAACTACAATAGTGAATGATGCTGAAGTCACACCAAGGGGGGAAACTAGGGAAGCCAATCACATGTCTCAATAAAGTAGGCTCCATTGTCATTCACAAGAGTGAGGGCCGGGGTGGGGGATGAACTGGCATCTGAGAAAGGTGGTGAAAGTTCAGAACATGGACTTGGTTTTAGAGCTGGGAGACCTTGGAGACCACTCAGTCCAACCACTCACTTTACAAAAGGCCTTGCCAAAGAACACATCGTTGTTGAATGATGATGCCAGTCTAGTATAAGAGCCTCTAAAAATATGCAAAAGAAAAAAAAATCAAAACAAATGAATAAAGGGATTGCCAGGCATTTCTAAGGACCCTGAGAAGGTTAAAAGGAAGGACTTGTGGTGCAGAGTTTGCACCACGCTACGGCATTCTGTGTCCATGCCAGGGACCCTATAAACAGGAACAAACAAAAGAAGTAGATGGAGAATGGGCGAACTGGTGAGGGAAGATGGTGATGGGTCTTGAGAGGCAAAAATGTTTCACAACAACAATACATAAACCAAATGAGGACCTGGAACTTGTCAGTGCCTGAGAAAAATTCTGAGCTGAGGAAAATGACAACAAAATGGGAGACTATTGTAGTGATGACTGACAAATTGGCCTTTAGACTGATTGACTGAGTCAAATGAGTGATAGGCCATTTGGTCAATCCTCCTTCAACCAAGGAATCATAATTATGCTAATGTATGGTTAGGTAGGTGGATGGAGGTATTCCTCCAATTGCAAGGGCACTACCCACTGACTTAATAAAGCATGAAATCACATCAGTGAATTCGTGTTGGCTGGTTCACAGAATCAATTCTCTGGATGGATCTTGAGCTACTACTTTGAGCAGGTTTAGCTAGAGTCTCTGCCCTTCACGAAAACAGCGGCTGATTAAGACTAAACATCCTGGTAGAGTTTCTGGAGCAGAGGCTCAGCCTCCTGACCAGCCTAGTAGACACCCTGCTGACGTGCCTTCTGCCCAGATCCAACTGACTTCTCCCAGGTTGATCTTCTACCATGATGTCCAGCCATGGTGCCGTAATGGAATTGCCAGGGTGGAGGGTAAAGCACAGCATATGGTATTGTCCACTGTTCCGAGAAAGGATCAGAGGCAACTGTTCAAGTTATTAAAAGAGGGTAGGAGAGATGGAAGACTGAGATGGTGTTCTTCTGATCTCTGTGATTGCTTTGTGTCTTCATGCTGCTGGCTTTTTGTTTTTCTGTTTATTTTTAAATGTCATTTTCTTTCCTTTTTTTTTCTTTTTTTTTTTTCTTTATTGATTTTGACAGAGAGAGAGAGAAAGATACAGAGACAGAGAGAGAACTGAACTGGGGGAGCTCCCAGGTCAGCATGTGGTTCCACACGGGCCGGGGCCGGGATTCAATCCTCGGTCCCCAGCGCTGCAAAGTGAGCACTTAACCCACTGAGCCATCCCGGCTTCCCAGTCATTTTCTTTTATCAACCAATGTCACCTCAATAAATTTAATAAAATTTAAAAACAAAGAACATCTTATTTTCCACTTATGGTTTATCCTCATGTCTGTGTCACATGTAGATCAGAAGGGTTGAGTATGCCTGTGTTCTGTTTTGGCTACATGTACTACTCAAAGATACTTGATGGTGTCAGCTTCATTGCTGTTTTATTGGATTAAAAAAGAACATTTTTTTTGTGAAAGACTGAGACCTAATTAGTTTAAGTAGTACATGACATAAAATTTGTGAGTAAACAAGGAATCCAAAGCCCAAATTTCATAATACTGATTTCCTGTAATTTCTCAGCATCTTGCATACCAGCAGATGTTTCTTGTTCTACACAGTTTTGTCAGGCTTGTGTCTGCACTGGCCTTGGGCTTATGAACTTCACATACATTTTGTCATAGTTTGCCCTTTTGCTTTTTACCAATTGTACTTGTACAGTTAGCATCTTCACAAAGATAAAGGATAAAATGATTCACAGCAAAGAAAAAATAAGGGCTAAAGGCAATGGAATTCAACTTATTGACATTATAACTCAATAAATATTTTCTGAATAGCCCTGCAGGTGACCTAATGACTTGGAGTGACCACCCTTTTCTGCCTGTAGAATCACAATTTCCTGTTGCAGTGTCCTGTGACATTTGCCTGGTCTTTTTCCATCTCCAGCACTATATAATTTGATGGCTTATTGTTCTAGGAAGGGCCGGTGAAGGACTGTATAATAAGAGGGTGAACTAAGGACAGGAGACATATTTCCAAATTCTTTTCCTTTTGTGGTCTCCAGGGGCATTTATTTTTTTTTATATTTTTCTGGCCTACAGTTCTGTATCTGGCAGGGTTTAAAACAATAACTCATTTTCTTTTCTGTTTGTTGCATTTGATTTGTTTCATGACCACCATCCACAGGTTTTCCTGAAGCACCTAAAATATAGCTTCAGGCACAAACTCCCAGACCCTGAGCTTAATTATTCTAACAGGGAAGACCATGGAATAGTCCTCTCAGTATTGCTTTCTAAACCATCCATCTGCTGCCGGCCATGACAAGGACAGTCAGAGTATCTGGGGATTCTTGCTTTTCTGAAACATGAGAGCCTTGAAGTTAAATGGAACTGTAGGCTCATCTTATCTCACTTTTCATTATATAGAGGAAGAATATGAAGGCCAGAGAATGTCAGAGATTAGCTCAAGGTTGTGACTAGCGAGGGACAGACCTAGGATGAGAACACCGTGTGTCCAGCTCTGAGTCCAAGGCCTTTTCTCCTCCTGTGCTCTTTCCCAGGCCCTCCAGGGAACTGATGGTCATCGCTCATCAGAACACCAGATTAAGAATCACACTAACCTTTTCCAAAGTTTAGCAAGCTGAACTAAGCACAAAAATGTCACAGGGCCCATCTTTAGTAACCAGGTGGAAGCAATGCTTAGTTCAAGGTCTTCAGTACATAATCATCTTCACCTGGATCTCTTCTCTTAGACTACAAGCCTGAGCCATGGCAAGCCCAGTTCTTAAATTGTCTGTGCTCAGACAGCCCAGTTTACAAACAGAGACAAGTCTTCGTTTTTATTCAGCTATTTAACAAATGAAATTCATCTCCTTCCAAACATGCTCCTTTTCTCCTTCTAACCCATAATCAATTTTTGTCATTGGTATTTTTGTTTTATAATTAAGATTAATTTAAGAAGAATAAGTGAATTGTTTCTCAAAATTTAATGGACAGCAATTTTTTAATTATTATTTTAAATTAACTAATTTATAGTTGACATAATATTAAATTAGTTTCAGATATACAACATATGATTAAACATTTGCATACTTTATGAAGTGAAAGTGATCACCCCAATAAATCTAGTACCCATCTGGCACCATACATAGTTATTACATTATAATTGACTATATTCCCTAGCTGTGCTTTACATTTTTGTGCTATTTTTATAATCAGCAATTTGTACTTTATAATTTCTTTCACTTTTTTCATCCATCCTCCCATCACCCCTCCCATCTGGTGATCATCAATTTGTCTTCTATATCTATGAGTTTGTTTCTGCTTTTGTTGTTTTTGTTGTTGTTTATTTATTTTGTTTTTTAGATTCCACATATAAGTAAAATATATGGTATTTGTCTTTCTCTGTCTGACTTATTTCATTTAACATAATACCCTCTAGGTCTATCCATGTTGTCATAAATGGCAAGATTTTATTCATGTTTTTATGGCTGAGTAATAGTCTATTGCTTATATGTACCATTTCTTCTTTATGAATTTGTCTATCAATTGACACTATCTTCATTACGGCATTATTTACAATAGCCAAGATATAGAAGCAATGTAAATATCCATCAAAAAACTGGCAGAAAGCAATCTTGAACACTGTTCTTTTTATATCCTTGCTGCTCCGCCATGAATTAATTTGGGTTGTCTGAGTTAAAAATGCCAGAGGCTGATGAGTTCACAAGCTAGATATAATGGGAATAAATCATGCCAGGCCAAGAACTTGAAGATCAGCCTTTGGGTCATAGTCTGCTACTCACTCTAGTTCATCTCTCAGCATCAACTTGGAATATGATGCTCACCCCGCAGAGTTGTCAGGAGAAATATTTGGGACAATGGAGGTGACAGCATTTTTGCATAGTCAAAATGGTGACAAATGAAGACCAATGTAAAGTGCCATAGTTCTAAAAATATTTAGTAACTATAGAGTCTGAATTTGAATGCCTGAGAATACTACAGGATATTATCCCTAAATTACGGTCTAGTCGCCTAGTCCCACTTCTAATTCCTGGTGAGTTTTACTATTTCTGGATCTACAAAGGAAAATTCAAATAGAGGGAAAGCTGGGATGGCTCAGCGGGTTAAGCACTCACTTTGCAACCCTGGGGTCCAAGGATCAAATCTTGGCCCCGCCCATGGGTATCCATATGCTGAACTGGGGTGTGCTTCCTGTGCAGGAGGCCCCCAGTTTGGTTCTCACCAGGGCAAGTGTCCCATGTGGGAGGCCCCTGGCTCAAGGGGGCAAGCTTTCCATGTGGGAGGCCCCCCGGCCTGTTTTCTTCCCTACGTGGCCCTCACCCACCTGTGTGGAACAAAACCATGATGAAAACTGCTGATGTACAAGTGTAAAGACTGCTCTGGGCCCTCCCCCTTCTCTCTGTCTCTGTCTCTCTGTGCCTGTCAAAAACAATAAAAAAAGAAAAGAAAAAGAAAATTTAAATAGAGAAATTAGTCAATTAAGGATATGATTCATAGTGAAATCACTTTGGACTAAAAGAGCCAAGTAATTAAGGATGGACTAGTTAGATCCATGAATTATCTGGATGGTGCTAAGAATTAAGACAGGATCTATAAGAAAGAGTGAGATGTTGTCTTTGGTCAATAATGAGACCATAACCATGTGATAGCCTGGGTAACAGCCTCCATGAGAAATGTTAACAAAAATACCACAGTAAGGAAGCATCTGCAATTAAGTTACAGCTCTGAATATGAAAATAATTGAAAGAAAAATGAAAAATACTTTTTGTATGATGCCATAGATAACAAAGAATTCTATTAACTTTATAACCATCAATCTGTTGCTCTGTCTTCTAGTTTTTTTCAGAACACATTAGTCTTATAACAACATCAATAATATGAATAGTAGTAGTGATAACAATAGCAGATAAAGTTTCTTGAGTGTTCGCTATGTGTCAGGCATTATTCTGGGAAATTTGTATACAATATCTTATTTTATCCTCACAAAAACTCTGAGATAAGTACATTCTTCATTTTACAGATGTGGCAGCTGAGACTTTGAGGGTGAAATAATTTCCTAAGATCACACAGTTGACAAGTGGGAAAACTGAAAGACACAAACAATCTGAATCTATAAACTGAGTTCTTAACAACTACATCTAATGTCTAGTTTAATAAATGTCTACAAACTGACAAACTTATGGAAAAATCAATGTATTTCACATATAGGTTTTGCTTCTAGAAGACCAACATCCCTGCTCTGCAAGCCATCTGCTACTTTTTCACAGAGACACTCATCACAGTTGCTTTCAAAATCATGTGTTTCTCAAATTCTTACTGTTCTTATATCAGAATCATTTTGGTTTTCAGCAATAGAAAACCATGCCAAGTTGACAATAAAAGGTGTATTTTGGCTCATAGAAGTGGAGAGTTCAGAGGTCAGTTTGACTCTACAGCTAAGCAACATCTCTCAGGACCCATTTTTTTCCTCTCCTCACTTTGCCTTCCTGGGGTCAGTTTCTCCTAAAAGTGGCATCCCTTGGAACTGCCACTTACTCGAAGGGCAACGAACTCCCTCTTCTACACATAAGAGAATACAGCTGCCCACCTCAAGCTCTCTACAAAACCAACAAGCCTCTTTCCAATAGACCCCGGTAAACGTCTCCTTCCATCTGATTGGTCAGTGTCAGTCACATGGCCATCTCTGACTCTATAAATACGTTCCAGGATGGGATGGCATTCCACTGATTCATTTAGATCTGATCCAAACACCTCACCCCTAGAACAATAAGACACTGGCACAGGTACTGTGTAGAGGAAGTATGAATTCTCCATGGAAAATAAGAGGTGTTACCAGGAGCTCTCTTAAAGTCCATTAGTTTCCATTAGCATCTCTAGGTCTCAGCAATATCAGGGTGAAAATTAGTCTAGAGAGATTTCCATAGAGAAATCTGGCTGTATTTAAAGGAGAGAACCTATGTTTATAGGTTAATTTATTAGTAAGAAACTGCATGGATTACAATTCCAAATATAATCATTGTTTTTACACACATATATGTATATACACATGTATTCCTTTTTATTTATTAAAAAGAAATGATGCCTTAGGAGCTGATTTAATAGGTAAAATATATTTTTATTAAATAAAGTATGTTCTGCACTTAGTTCGAGATAAATATTATTAAAGTCAGTGGGGAACTTTTGAGAAAACAATGAAAACTGAAAAAAGAAAGAAAGAAAAGACAAAAAATCAAGACTTTCAGTATAAAACTGAAAGTAACAAAAAAAAACAAACTCATGGACACAGTCAATAGATTAGTGGTTACCTGAAAGTAAGGGGGAGGAGGGTGGTGGAGGAGGGAGAGAGCATCAAATATATGGTAATGGAAAGAGAACAGACTCTGAATGGTGAATACACAATGCAACACTTAGGTGATGCACTGTAGAATTGTAATTTACTATGTAATTTTTACTAACCAATGTCACCCCAGTAAATGTAACAATAAAAAGAAAAGGAAAAGAAAGCAAGACTGACAGAAGAACGGAGAGAACCATTAGGGGGTTATTTCGAAGTAGTCAAATAGTCAAAGTAGACCCAAGGCCAGTAATTTTAATGCACTTACCTAAGAGATGAAGTGTGTGGCAGATAGAAACTATTTCATAGGACTTACTCTCAGGCAACACCTTCAACTGACAGAGGAGCCAACATGTTGTGGCTTGGTAAACTCATGACAGTTTATGTGTTTGCTGGAAAACACAAATATCAAACAGTGCTTTCTTCACTGGCCTATCCTTCCCTTCCAAGAGGAAGGGATGATTCTACTCAAGCTAAAATTCCCCTCAGTTTCAAGGAAGTATTGGTTTTACAAATTGAGAAGTCTGTGCTGCATCTGGATTGCCCCAGAGATGAGGAGTTATGTTCAGGCGCCATAGGGACAATTCAAAGCATTGTTCTGTTTTCGTCACCTGAGGCAGAGACTGTTATTGCCATCATCTCCAGCTGGTTTCTAGTTTCTCCACTCCACTACAATCTATATTATTATGTGATTAATCCCTTTTAACTCCCCTACAATCCTGTCTCTCTCTTCTAATATTAATCAAGCCATACTTACCTATTCCATATTACTTCCCATTATTTATCCAAATGAACTTTGTGCAATGCCTCAGCCAGTCTGCTCTTACCCTTGCCTGACTATGCATGTGCTTTCCCACTCCTATGCCTGTGTCGATGCTGTTGTATTTGCCTGAAATTCCCTCCCCCATACCTGTCTTCCCACACCTTATTCTTGATCCAGCTCAAATCTATACATATCTTCTTTTCTCATTGAAATCAAAGGGATCCCTTCCTGCTTTAATCCCCAAGAGCAATGGATTTGTGCTTATCTTGCACAGTTACTGAGTTGAGTTATAAGTACTGATATTATCTACATGTTCTAAACCTCCCTTACTAGATTATAAGGATGCCCCATAGTATTATATAGTATTATCTACAGTGCTTTGCACAAAATAAGTCCCAACAAAAAAGATGGTTAGTGCATTATGCATTATGTTTTATAAACATTGAAGTCTTTTCTTTAAGTAAGAAATCTTAAGTAAGTTAAGGGGGAAGCCAGGATGGCTCAGTGGGTTAAGTGTTCACTTTGCAGCACTGGGGACCAAGATTTGAATCCCAGCCTTAACCAGTGTGGACCCATGTGATGGGTTGTGCCAGCCCCTGCCCACCTGTGTGGAATGAAACCACGTAGAAAATTGATGGTGTACAACAGTGGAGACTGCTCTGGGCCCTCCCACCTCTCTGTCTCTCTCTGTCTCTATCAAAAAACAATAAAATAAATCTTTAAGTTATTTAAGAATCTGATCTAAGAGTAATCTCAAAAAAGAAAAGAAAATATATATATATAACTTGTCTAAAACTAAACTCTTCATTGTCTCTATTCCCTCCAACCTGTTCTTCCCATAATCCTTCCCATTTTAGTAATTGCAAATTCATCATTCAAGTGTGCTCAAGCCAAATAAAAGCCTAGGCATCAGTCTTGAGTCCTTTCTTCTCTCATTTGTTATATCCAGCAAATCACATTGGTTCCACTTACAAAGTAAATTCAAAATTTGATGGTTTCTTATATTCAATGTTAACTTCCTGGACCAAGCCACCGTCATATCTTACCTACATAGTTGCAATAGCCTCTAAATGATCTCCGTGCTTTCTCCCTCATCTTTTCTCCTATAGTCTATTCTTCACGTAACAGACAAAATAAGTCAGATCATGGCACTCCTCAGCACAAAACCTTCTAAATACTTCTATCTCACTCAGAGCACACACCAAGTTCTTTATAATTATCTTCAAAATCCTACCTAATCTACCTACACAACCCCCTACCTTTCTGACCTTTTCTCCAACTACTCATTCCCTCCATATCTTCACTCTAGTCCCCTCTTCAACAAGACAAGCACCATCTACTCTCTGCCAGCTTCTTTCTCTAGTCCCCTTACCCTGCTTTATTTTCTCCATGGTCCTCATCATTTGACATACTACATATTTCTCTTAACCCTCTCTCAAGAAATCATCTCTTTCTTTTGTGGTGCTGAGGGTAGGCTGGGTTTGGAGACACAAAAGCCAGTTTCTCAGACCTTCTCTCTTAAATGTTGCCCCATTCTCCCTTGTATCATTTCGTTATCAAGTGCCAGAGGCTCCTGTTCTGTATTGACCCCATCACTGAGCTAATGGCTATAGACACCTCTGTTCCCTGTTGGTGACATGACCACTAAGCATTAATCATTTATCTCTCCTTAGCCTGATGAAGTCATTATCCTAGTAGACTATAAGGATAACCATGACTGATGACATTAATAATCCTGGTTAGGACAGTTCTCTTTCATCTATTACCCCCTTCTCTATGAGGCTGAACCACTAGCATAGGGATGTCCTCATTGCAATTATTACTCCCAAAACACAAGTACCGTCCATGACCTAGAGGCTTCCAGAGCCAGTGGGAGAAGAAAGAGCTTCTCAGCCTTCTTTGGGTCACACAGCACTGCCCGCTAGCCCAGGCCCTGTAGATACCAGGACAATCCTCTCGAAACAGAAATCTGAATGCGGAGAGATAGTCACAGCAACATGCTGGTGTTTCATTGACCTAAAGAAAACGTTTAAATTATTATGCACATTTGACTCATTTTTATAAGAAAATAATAGAATAGATAAATGAGCATATATAAAATATATTTTACATATACAAAATGTATATAAAATGGATTTAAAAATACAGAAATAGGCAGAACACATTTATATAAATACTGAAGGTATTTTAGACCCAACTATTTTCAGCTGAAAATCATTGCCCCAGAGAGGTATCTTGTGGCCATTTTTTCCTCCTGTTTTGATATCTGTCATTTCCAGTTTAAAATTCTTTAAATGCAAATATAATCATGTAATATCTGGGCTTAAATTTCTTCAGTTAAAGAACAGTGACAACAATTTTATAATTATATTGATTAGCGAGGCAAGCAGGAGCTATGCCCTGCCCTGAGGTCTCTAAGTGATCATGGAGTGGCAGCAAGGTAAGGTGGATGATGGTGTTTCCGTTTCCGCTCACTCCTTTCCTCTCGGGCTGAGCGTTTCCTGCGAAACGCTCTGCAGAAGATCAGGCTGTAGGAGGAGGAGCAACAGCAAAGCACTCGGTGAGGACGGGGGCTCCTACACGTCGTTCTTCACTGTACAGCTTTGTGCCTGTAGACAACAGTACCAGATTGTACACCGCAAAACCAGTTAAGAAGGTGCATTTCATGTTAAGTGTTCTTAGCACCAAAAAAAGTTTTTCTGATCCTTTTTTTAATTAAAAAATTGCTCTTCCTCTCTTTAGTTTTGTCAGGCTTCTGTTCAGGGTGTAAACATCGCTGTGAGTCGCTCCTCAGTATTCAGATTGGCGTTTGGGAGGATCTCTCTGTTGTGGTGGGGCCTAGACTGGAGGACAGCTCTGAGAGACAAGGAGAAGGTTGGGAAGCCCTCCTCCTCACACAGGCTCTGTCTCCAGGCCCTGAAGGCAATGACTGGGCTCTGTGAACAGCGCATCTCAGAGAGCATTTGAGAACCCCATGGCTTCCTTGCCCGTCCTGCAGCAGCGGGTCTCTGAAGCATTTGTCCCTGTGCATAGGCAGTTCCTTCCTGGAGCACCATTCTTTTCTCCTCCCATCAGATAGGACACAGCACAGATGCCTCCTTCTTCTGGAGCTTTCTCGGATCCCCCTAACTAAGTCTGGGTAATGGGTTTGTTCTGTACTTTTTATTGGCAGTGTGTCTGGACTTTGCTTTTGAACTCCTGTTAATCACTTTACATTCTTTACAGGGTCTCCTTATGATCTGTCCCACCAGACTCTTTAACTCCTTGAGAGTTAAGATTGGGATTTTATTATTTTACCCTTAGCATCTAATCAGCCATACTGTGCTCAATAAGAGCTGATCAAATAAATAATGGATGGATGGATGGATGGATGCAAGGAGCACATTTTAGAAGCCAAATGAGGCTGTGACAAGTGTCATAGTCAGAAGAGGAAGCACAGAGATCTACGTACCATCCACATCCTGAACAAAAGCCTGAGAAAACTCACAGGAAGAACAACGACTGGTAGGAGGCCCGCCTCCTCAGTGAGCTCCTTTGCTGTTGTTCCTCCTCCGATAGCCTGAACTTCCACCAGAGTCCTTCACAGAGAAGCTGAGCCTGCGAGGAGAGGCATGTGAACAGAAAAGGAATCGTCTTCCTCCTTACCTTCCTGCCACTCAACTCCCTCTTGGAGACATGGCAGCAGATAGCTCCTGCTTGCCTTTCTGGCCAATTTCATTATAAAGCTGTTGTCACCAGTACACAGTCCCCGCAGCAATCCTCTGCCTAATTATGTCCAAGATTAGCACCTAAAAATCCAAAATAGCGTCTGACGCAACTTTCTATTTACAGAAGGACACACGGGATGTGTTAGCAACACCCTCACTAGACCCCTGGACTCTGTGGACAGGCCCAGCAACCGAGTGCTGAAGGGAATGGGCAGCCCTGATATTTATCTTCTGATAACTGCCCCAGGGGCACAGAAGGGAATTCCTGAATGTTCTTTTGATCAAGCCTCCAAACCACCAGATCTGCTGCTGCCAAAACTAAAAATAGCTTGGTCTAGGAGGGAAAGCGTTGGTTTGGGAGTCAGAAGATGTGGGGCCCTCGTACTGCATGAACTGGCTTAGTGTCTTTACCATTTAACCTCTTAGCCTCTCTGAGCATCAGCATGCTCTTCTGTGCATCGGGGATGATGGAGCAGACTCCTTCGATCACAGGGTACCTGGGAGTCCCAAAGGAGATAATATACATGAAAGTGCTCAGTGACCGCCTAGCTCTAATCTCAGGAAAAAGAGAGGAAGGGAGAGTCCTGATAAGAAAACAGCCATACTGGAGACAGTCCCCAGTCATAATTTTAGCAAGAATAAAATCCTCCCACACGCGGGTCTTTGATGATCTGGGGGTGGCCCTTTGCTGTAAAATAGTCAACCATGCTCTCTCCTTGCTTGCCTGCCTTATTTCTCTGTGATCTGTGACTGCCTCATTCCTAGGGAACACAGGGAGGGCCCATGTATCAGCCAGAAATATGAACAGCTATTCTTGGCAAATGGGAGGCTACCCAACTCACAGAACAAGCAACATGGCTATTTTTCCTGTTTAAAAATAGTTATTCTATTCTTTTTTTAAGACATGAAAATCCAGTATATATTGAGCACTGACTATACGTGAACATGGGTTAGCACTTTATTTATATTATTTTATTTATCATCCATAATAACTCAGTGAAAGAGGTATCGCTATCCCCATTGTACAGATGAGGAAACTGGCATTCAAAGAGACTAAGTTGTGTGTCAAGGTCCCAGAACTTTTGTAAGCAGATCTAAGATTTATTATTTCATACAAAACCCAAAATTCTTGTGTAGCATGCTGTTTTGCCTCAATAATAATAATAACATCTGTAGAAAGAAGATAAGGAGCAAGAGTTGGAAGTATGTATTTCATCAAAATTAAAAAGTCCATAAGTTTTGGACAAATATACACTTCCCAAGCTTCTCATAGATCCTGAACACTACCAGGTGACAAGGAAGAGGAGGCTCTGGGGCAAATAAAAAAGGTGTGATAAATTGATAGTTAACAAAGAACAGGACATAATCTTTCAGAAAACAAATGTGAACAGTTGCTATGTACTGAAGAGGTCTGTACCTAGAGTCAGAATATGATGTATATGCTTATTATTATTCTCATTATTATTACTTAAACTTCTTTTAATGGGAGAGTGAGACAGGATAATTAAGCATTATTTTCCCTCCTCAGAGTCTGGCCACCTTGTCTCTCAACAAAAGTTTCTCAAAGAACGAAACACGAATGAAAAAGGAGTGATGTGCTGAACCTGACCAGCTCAGACCAGCATAGAAGGGGCCTTATAGACTCAGAGGAGGAAAGTACCCACATAGGATGGTCTGAACATAAAAATTCCTATCTAAGGGTCATGGCGGGTAGTCACACCTAGGCCTGCAGCTTTCCTGACAAAGGTCAATCATTACTGTAAGTGGACCTGCCTATTGTCTCTTTGCATCTAAGATAACATACCTTTGAAATGTCAGAGTAATCTTTTTCAGACTCCTCAGGGGATGCACAGCACACCACAGCACTAGACCACAGAACGCTTCATTGTTATTTTGTACCTGGAACACCATCATCATGTGCTATAAATGTTAATTATTAACTATCCTGTTCCCACCAATGTAAAAAAAAAAAAGTACATGTTTTCTGTTTTACTTTTTTTTTTTTATTGTTTTTTAACAGAGAGAATGAGAGAGACAGAGACAGACAGAAGCAGGAGGGCACAGAGCAGTCTCCATAGTTGTACATCATTGGTTTTCCCACATCATTGGTTCATTCCACAGGTGGATACGAGGCTGCACAGGGCAAGAACTGGGCCAGGGTCTCATCCTGGTGAGAACCGAACTGGGGGCACTCCCCAGTTCAGTATATGGGTCGGCACAGGTTGGGACTGGGGCTCCAAAGCAAGCATTTAACCCACTGAGCCATCCTGGCTTCCCCTCTGTTTTACTTTTTATCCAGTCTCAGAGATTCCCCCACTTTGTTTTCTCCCTCCCCCTTAATCTACCACCAATGAATTTCATGTGACCTTCCTTAAGTCTCCTCCTTTGATTCTAATGTATAAAATAAGCTGCAAAACTGCCATTCTCTGGAGTATTTTATTAATGCATTGAGATTTTGCTTCCTGGTAATTGTCACCAGTTTGGCTCAAATAAACTTATAAAAATTCTTTACAGATTTGGACATTTCTTATGTCCACACAAACAAACCAAACATATATTTTTATGTTCTTTCACTTAATTTAGTGGAATAACCAGTTTATATGGAAAAAGACAATCATAATTTAGCTTACTGGTTCATTGCAATACTATTTTTATAACTTAGAATGAAAATATTACAAATATTTTGGAAAATATAAAAACTTTTTTGCTTCTTCCAGCTTTGACACTTTTGTGTCATACCATTTTATCATTTAAAATCAGTGAGTAACTTTAGCATCAAATTTGTGTGGGTTCTAGTATTACTTTTACCACTTAACAAATGTGTATAATAATACAAACAATGGTCAAGAAATTCACAGAATAAAGGGGAAAAAGAGTAAAAACTCTATTATTTTTCCTTTTTAATGTATTCACCCTTAACCCTAATACACTTTTCAGACCGTTCAATAAGGTAATTTATACCCTCAAAAAAAAAAAAAAGTATATGAAAAGTTTTGGTTTTGTCCTCAAATTCCAGCTTTAACCTCCTCATCATCTAGAAATGTCTCCCCTGAAAGCTGTTTTTTCATATTTGGTAACAAACAATAATCAGATGGAGCCAGATCTGGACTATAGAGACGGTGGTTTAACGTTTGGAAGCCACAGTCATGAAGAGTAACCAGTGCAATATTGTTCTTATACACAGGTGTGTTGTTGTGCAAAAGCAGCACACCTTTGGTTCATTTTTTTTTCTTTTCTCCCTCACATATTAACTGTTTCAGCAGACTGGAATAGTACTTTTCAGTTATTATGACACTCTTATCTTTATAATCGATCAGCAGGATACCCCCTGTACCCAAAAAAAAAACAATAGCCATGATTTTTCCAGCCAATTTCTACACCTTGAACTTCTTAGGTGGTGGCAGGCCCTTTTCTTGCCACCCTATGGACTCCTGCTTTGACTCAGGCTCATTGTGATGAACCCAAGTTTTATCTCCAATGACAATCCAGTTTAAAACTTCATCTTTGTTGTCTTTGTAGAGTTTCGAAAACTGTCATGAACACTTAACGCGCTGTTGTTTTTGAGGTGGCGTGAGCATTCTTGGTACCCATCTTGCACTGACATCCTTAGATGCTGACGGAGAATATTCAAAACGGTTGTAGGTGATACTCCAACCATTTCTACAAGCTGCTTTTTATTCAATCTGGCATCTTCCACTACAAGTTTACAACTTTTTTTTTTTTTTAAGATTTATTTTATTGATTTTTGACAGAGAAATAGAGATAGAGAGAGACAGAGAGAAGGGGGAGGGCCCAGAGCAGTCTCCATAGTTGACAGCATTAGTTTTCCATATAGTTTCACTCCACAGGTGGGCACAGGGCTGCGCAGGGCAGGAACTGGGCCGGGAGCCTCCCACAAAGGCCCCAGCAAGAACTGAACTGGGGGCGCACCCCAGTTCAGCATATGGGTTCACATGGGCCAGGGCCAGGATTTGATCCTCAGTCCCCGGGGCTTCGAAGCGAGCACTTAACCCACTGAGCCATCCCAGCTTTCCCAACAACTTTTTTGACAGTGTCTGAGGAAGTGGTCTCAATAAAGTGTCCCCAACGGAGGTGTCTTCAATCCACTCTCTGTGTTGCCTGAAAAGGCTATGCCACTTGTAAACCAGGGATTTTCCAGGGCAACAGTCCCGGTAAACTGCTAACATCTCTTCCAAAATGGTTTGAGGTGTTTTCTCTTGTTTCGTGAGGAACTTAATGTGGAGCAAAATTCAACTTTATCCATACTTGAAATTTTCTTCACATTTGACACATTCCTTCAGCAACGTCTGAAAGAACATGGCTACAAGTAGGCTGAAATTTGGCACACATACCAATAAGTCACACAATCAAACTGTGTGCGCTAATACTCCCCCTCTCTGGTAAACCCCCATTCCACAGATTTCTTAACCACCTCTCATATCCATCTCATGGGGTTATAGTGAAGATGAAATTCAATGAGATAATTTATTCAAATTTGGGTCATATGGAAGGCACTCAATAATGGGGTTGCCATCTCTCCTTCCTCTGAATTAATGGCCTTTGTTTCAATAAGTTTTAGGTCATATAAATATGAAAGATAGTTGGGGAATCAGTGAGGCACGGGTTCAAACCTCAACTCAGCTTTCTTGCAGCTGTGTGATCTTGGGCAAAGGCCTTAGACCTCAGGAACTTCTCTTTCTTCTGTGAAAAGAAATAGTCCTATTTTGCAGGAATTCTGTGAGGCTTGTGGATAACATAGGCAAAGTCTTTGATATTGTTTAATATATCCTTAGATAAAATGACTGTTGTCCCATAAAATAGAGTTACTGATGAGGTTTTAAGAACAAATTTTTTTTGCATAATTGTGGGTGATTTTAAACACCTACAAACCTACTTGGGGGTTATTTTATGGTTGTCTCATTGAATCGTTTTTATACCACCTTTGGGTCTTGTGGGAATATTTAAAACTGCATTATGAAGCCAATGTAAGCATAGATACCTAGCAGCTGTAGTGGCCACTGACCCATCCACAGGGATACCCCAACGTAAGTGTAGCCCAATTTCTCCCTAAAGTTTTGGAAAGGTTACAGGACTCAGACAGATGTAGTAGACGTGAGATTACAAGCCAAGAGGAAGAGGTCGGGGCTGTGCGTGGTATATTTGACAGGCTCATACACTACAAGCCTTGTTCTGGGCCCCTTACAAAGCTCTTCTTTAGGATGAAAACAAGATGTTCTTTGTAAATAAAAGTTCATGCATTTGAGTAATGAAGTCATTTTTCCAGCACCGCAGTGAAAGATATTCTCCTAAGCCCTCTGGGTGAGGTCTGTCAGGAGGGAGAAGAGTAGCCTGTCAGTCTCAAGAGAAGATAGTAGCACAAAGACTGCAGCAGTTCATCTCTAAAAAAGAAGAAACCCGGTTCAAGAAAGTGGATGCCCTTTCCCTCTGCCATCTGAGATCATCTGCTTCCGACTCCTGCCCCCGGAATCCCTTTTCCACCCATTTTCTTGCAAACTAGCAGGGGCCACATAAAAGATCTATATAGATAAGACATCCGGGCACCTTGGCTAAATAAAGAAGAGATGTGAGGAAGCAGTCACAAAAGCTGAATATTCATCTGGGTTCCTTGGAGGGACTCCAAACAGAGAGGGGGAGGGGAAGCCTCCAGGGAAAGCCCGACCTTGGTGTCTGAAAGGCCAGCTTGGAGTGGGAGGGCCTGGAAGTGGAAGGTAACAAGGGAGTGGTGAGAATGAGTGTGGGAAGAAAGCCAGGACAGCCTAGCCCTCAGTCCCCACTGCCAGGGACAGGAGGTGGGGGTGCCGGCCCGGCTCGCCCAACTCAGTCTGCCTTTTGATGCTCAGCTTTAAGCTCCATCCATCTGTATGTTCTTGAGCCAGAGCCTCTGGGGAGGAGAGCGAGGGGTGGGGGAGGGAGGGAGGCAGGAAGGCAAACCGGGAGGCGAGAGAGAGGTTCTCACTCTCTCACTCTCCCTTTTTAACGAAGTTGCTCCGTGGGCTGCCTTGACTTCCCCCAGCTGGACACGGCCGACGCAGAGAAGGTAGTGAGCGAGGCCCCGCCGCAGCACGGCGGGGTGGCCGACGGAGGAGACACGGCCGCCGAGCTCCGGGAAGAGCCCTGCTGGACGTCAGCGCAGAAATGGCTTTGAGCTCAGCCTGGTGCTCAGTCCTGCCTCTGTGGCTCCTCTGGGGCGCTGCATGCTCCCGTGCGGCGTCCGGGGACCACAACGCGTCTCCTTTTGACATTGAAGGAAGCTCAGCGGTTGGCAGACAAGACCCGTCTGAGACCAGAGAGCCCCGCGTGGCTCCCAGAAGGCTGCCACCTACCTCAGAGGTACAGTGTCCCTGCCATCGTCACCCTTTGGGGGGCACCTGCGCCCCGCGGGCTGTGTGTGCCACGCTAGGGTCCCTCTTACTCCCCCTCTTCTTTCCCTCCCCCATTCGCCTTGAGTTTCACCTGGATCAGGTCAGTTCAGAAACTTGAAATAAAGAGTTTTACTTCGTGAGTTGGATTTGGATGCTGTGTGAGTTCAGAGTTGAGGCTTTGGAACATGTCGCTGTTCAAATTGGCAAAAATGCATGTGTCACCTGGGGTTTCCAGTGGCACATCTCTGACTTTCTGCCCCTGGTATGTCCCAGTGGAGTCATTTTGTCAAGCCACAGCATTTAATGCTTATGCCTTGTCACTCGCTGGCTTTCTGCGCCTCTGTGCTGGTAGGACAGTGGGAACAATGCTGCAGGGACCTATCCTTTTGTCACAAATCAAACAGAAGGTCTTCTGCAACGGGGGAGACTGGGGGTTGGATAAGGTTGATGGGGCACTCATGAAGCGGTTAGGAAACTGCAGAGCAGATGCCTTAAATAGATATGAACCATCATCTTCTAGAAACAAAAATAACAGTGAGAATGTAGCTCCATCCCAGAAGTAAAATTGATGGGGATGTACAATGGATGATGTTTATGCGAAGAGCAGCAGTTTGAATACCTTACAGTCGCTTTTATGTTGAAAGTGTAAGCTACGTGTAGAAATTGGATAAAGGAGGATGAATCCAAAGTAATTGATTTAAGAGCCCCTGCGGCTAGACGGACAACAGCACATCCAGGGTGTGGGAGATGCTAAGTAGGAGGAAAATGAAGTCACCTAAGTTCATGGGAAAGGAAAGAGCAATTGACTTAACAACACACGCACAAGTGCATACACGCACACGCACCCTATAGCTATGGTTACAGCAGCTATAGAGCCAAAGTACTTATGTGGATTGACACCATTTTTAACAGCGCAGAAGTCTGGATTATTGCTATTCTACTAATTGTTAGTGTAACCCTAGTTATTAAATACTACTGATAAAATAAGGTGCATGAAGATGACCCTTTTCCAGGAGTAAGCCCTACCCAAAAAAGGGAGACGGGTGGGTGTGGACAGAGCATACTACCTTCCGGCTGTGGTGCAAAATGTAACCTCTATGAGAAAAGGGGGCAAGGCTTCTGGTCACCTTTGCTGTCAGACATGGTGCCCAGGAGCGACTCTACACCCGGAACCATTAGCTCCATCTGTTGCTTTAAGCATGGAAAGTCCCTGAATGAAATGCTTAATTTAGGATAGTGTTGCCAGAAAAAAATGCAAGGGGATGCCGGGATAGCGCAACAGGTTGAGGGCTTGCCTTGCAACCACAAGGTCCGGGGATTGAGTGCCGGCTCTAGCCAGCGCAAACCCACATGCTGAACTGCGAGGCTCCTCCCATGTGGAAGGCCCCCAGTTCGTCCCCACCCCCTCTCAAGGCTCCACATCCACCTGTGTGGAATGAAACTATGTTACAACTAATGCTATACAGCTATGAAGACTGTTCTGGGTCCTCCCACTTCTCTCTGTCTCTCTCTGAAACAATAAATCTTTTTCAAAAGAAAGAAAGAAAAAAATGCAAGATACTCAGTTAAATTTGAATTTATGAGAAACAACAAATACATTTTTAGTTGTGTCTCAAATATAGCCTGGGACATAGTTAAACTAAGAAATTATTCATAGTTTATCTGAATTCAGATTTATCTGGGCACCCTGTATTTTTATTCACTAATTCTAAAGAAAGAGGCCCACATAACTCTTGTAACTTTCATCCCATCACGTGTAAGAAGATAATTATTTGGTTTTTAGGGAGCCTTAAATTTATTGTTAAGACCCTGAGCAATTTCTGATATACCCATATATTCAGTGAAATAACAGGAAGGCAGCACAGCAAAGTATTATTTGCGGGCTTTGCAGCCTGATGATCCCAAGTTCAATTTATCTGCCCCCGACATTGGGCAAATTACAGATGCACAAGTTGCAGGTAAAGAAGCTGAGGCTTAGAGAAGTTGTTGACTTCGTATTTCATACAGTTATTGTGACAAAATTAGATAAAATATATGGAGTATTTAACACAGTGCCTGACATAGTATAAATGCTTTCTACATCCTGTTGTTGTTATTATAAAATACATGGATGATTGGATTAAAAGAAATATCCTCACTTGGGATATTTCTCAAAACTTTATTTTTATGGTGCTAATTTTACATGATATTGTCATATCTTTGTTTGTCTGTATCTTTCCAGCTAGAAAAAAAAAAGGGCTATCGTGAGTTAAGTTTGTAATACTGTTAGAGCCTCATTGGTTCAGAATGTCAATTGAGGCCTTTGGTTTAGAGAAACAGAAAGATGCTATTAGTCATTTCAGGAACGTCAAAGTATATGATGTAGAAAGGGTAGGACTGGGATAATTACGTTCCCACTGCATAGTTTCACATAATGCCTCCAGTTAGTCTCCAGTCCCACTGTGGTCCCAATGTCCCCACCTTTGGGTTTCCCATGCTCTTTATAGCCAGTAAGGAGACCTTAAACCAAATACATTCCAGCGGTTTAACAACATGGTACAACCACTCTTTTGAATTGGTTCAGGAGATTATATTTATATCTACACAGAGAGAAAGAGAACACAGACACATATAATACCTTATTCATGGGAGGCTAGAGATGTGGATGGCAGGATATTCTAAAAATACATTCACTTTATTTGAATTGGAGTTGTATGAATGGTTGTTCTTCAGTTCTCCTTCAAAGGGGAGGAGGAAAGAACTAAGGCAAGCAGGCAGCAGTGGGAGGCGCTTGGATGAAGGCCTTTCTAAGGCTCCAGAGCTCCTCCACAGCAGTCCTCTCCACCCCTGTGTCCTTAGCCCATGACACGGACTCCAGCACACTGCGGAGACGGTGTGAGTTGGAGGAACCAATATGTGAAGCACACACTGAACAAAAGGGTGGAGAGCGCTGGCTGACCAAGAAGGAAGATCCCTCCTCTCCTAAAACCAGGCCCAGGTCCCACCAGGATGCAAAGAATTTGAAAGGAGGAATACCCATGGGTAGCTCTGTGCTTATTGGGAGGGTGTTCCAGCCTTCTGCTTTTTCACAAGCAATTTAATGAGTCCATTCTTGCTGAGTTTATGGTGAGAGCAGTGATTCTCAGTAGGTGGGGGTGGGCAAAAGGCAGACTAGGCTGTTTCAAAAAGCGTGTTGAGTATTCTGATATTTCTCATTTAAGGCAAGTCTTTATTTTGTCATCATCACTACAGCAAGTATAACTAGGTAAGAGTCTTCTTGACCATATGGTTGTACAAAAGAAGTGGAGGGGGTGCAGGGATGGGGATGGGAACAGTCTCCAAGGAGAAAGTATCAGGGTGTCCTTGGGAAGAGTGACGCTCTGGTACCTCAAAAAGAAGCAGGAGTTAAGCAAGGTCAAGAACACTAGGCTACAGGTCAACACTGCATGGCTGTAAAGAAGCCATGCAGAGACTCAGAAGCAGAGTGTGGTGGGGGAGACCCTGCTGGAAGGATGCGGAGGGGGTGGGGGATGGAGGGGCCACAGTGCTGTTCCTGACTTTGCTGGACAACTGAGAAAATAGGGGACAGAATCGACAGTATTGAGCAAACTTCCCTGAGAGGGGGAATTTGTCTCCTGGTAACCTGACTGAGTGTTGCTGTTATTGTTGTTGGCTTCCCTCCAAGAAAATCAGTGCTCCACGTGCCATATAAGCCAATGTACCCCACACTGGACAAACTCACTTGCTTTAAAAAAGCACTATGGGGAAGCCAGGATGGCTCAGCCAGTTGAGTGCTCGCTTTGCAGCCCCCCTCCCCCCGGGGTCCGAGGATCGAGTCCTGGTCCTGGCCCATGTGGACCCATATGTCAGGGTGTGGCCCCAATTCAGTTCTGCCGATGGCGGGGAGTTACCACATGGCCCCCAGTTCAGTCCCCAGCTCGTGGGGGCATGCCTACCATGTGGGAGGGCCCCTGACCAATTCTCACCCTGTGTGGTCCCCGCCCACCTGTGTGGAACAAAAATCATGTCAAAAACTGATGACGTGCAACTATGGAGACTGCTCTGGGCCCTCCCCATTCTCTCTGTCTCTCTCTGTCTCTGTCTCTGTCTCTGTCAAAAACAATAAATCTTAGAGGAAAAAAACAAAACACTGTGAACTGGACTAGTTCTGAGGAACTTTTCCTTTAGACTCCTTTTACTGTTGATATACAAACGATCCCCTGCTCCAGATCATGGTTGGGCACCCAGCCACTTAAAGGACTGCAGAATGTTTATTGCAAGACACTTTATCAGAATGTTTATTGCAAGATACTTAATATCTCTTTCACTATCAGCTTTTCTTGTTCTTATCTAGACTTAGGAAAGAAAAAACAAAAAGGCCATGTAGAATCATCCTAAGCAATTAGGTCATTTGAACCCACGAAGGCAGTCATTATTTCATTTACTTCATATTCATCCCATGGGTAGGTTTGAAGCCTTACCACATACAGAGCAATGGAGTAGGTGCCAGGAGGGACAGAAAGAAGGCAAAGTCGCATCCCTACTCTCAAGGAGTAAGCAATCTAAGACAGAAAAATATATACATAATGCTGAATGAATCAGGTTCTATAAGAGTGGCTATAAGCTAAGTGCTATTGGGCTAATGTGGAAAACAAGTTACTCTTGAGATTGGTCTGTAGGACATAATCACCTACTCACCATACACCAAAGTTTCTTGGAAACATTATTTTAGAAAGACCAGAATATAGTACTGGTAATAGTAATATTAATAGCATGACTTAAAGCTAACATTCATTTGGTATTTACCCATTGTCAGGCACAAATCTAAGCACTTTCCTTGAAGTTATTTCCTTTAACCCTCATGACAACTCAAAAGGACTAACATGGTACTGAGCATTTGACCCAGCATCCTACTTGGTAAGTAGAATAGCTAAGAAGGAGTTTATGAAAGTAATTCAATTGTGCAGGATGCTCTAGAAAAAGTAGTTAGGTAACTAGAACTACCTGTAGGCATACTTTTTGTCACTTTGGGGAATTTTGTGAATTGAAGATGTATATAATGTGCAATGCTTGCTAGATGAGTGGCATAAATTGCATCAAATCTTAGAATTACCAAAGAATTGAGATAATTTCTCTTTCTGCCCAGTCTATTAACTACCTTTTAAAGTACTACTCAAATAGAAAGGAAAATAAATAGCACTTATTTACTCTCACTATGTCCCATGAATCTACATATATTATCTTACTACTCAATAGTGAAAATTATACCCATTTTACAGATGAGCAAATGGATGGAGATGGTAAGCACCTTGCCTGTGGTCTTCAAATTCCATTCTCTTTTCTCAGTATATCAGTGGGTCTCCCTGATAGGTTTTTGTTTGTTTGTTTGTTTGTTTTAACTATAGAGTTTTCTTATGTCCTATTCCTGTTATAACCATGTTCTAGGAGGTTTTCTCTACATGCTGCTATGATGTACATTAGAAGCTCCTGATTTAGATTAATAGGTAGAGAATTCAAAACAGAACCACTAATAGCAATACATAAACTGTTTTATAGAATTTATTATAAATTGCTGGAAAGTACAGAATACCATTGGTTGTAATTCCAGAGTTCTCTGACTTAACCAAAAGGAGTTTTTTTTTCATTGTGGTGAAATATACATAGCATAGAATTTATCATTTTAACTATTATTAAGTGGCATTAGGTTGTTTATATTGTTATGCAACCATCACCATTGTCTATATTTGCAATTTTTTCATCTTCCCAAACTGAAACTCAATACCCATTAAATAATAACGTCCCATTCCCCCATCCCCCGGTCTTGACAACCACCAGTCAGTCCCCTTTCTGTTTCTATGAATTTGACTACTCTAGGTACCTCACATAAGGGGAATCTGCAATAGTTGTTCTTTTACGCCAATAGCTGTCCTTTTTGTGCCTAATTTCACTTAGCAGAATGCCTTCAGGTTTCATCCATGCTTTAGCATGTGTTCAACTTTCATTTCTTTTTAAGGCTGAATTATGTTTGTCTGCATGTATCATGTTTTGTTTATCCGTTTTTCTGTCAATGGACATGTGAGCTATTTCTGCCTTTGGCTGCTCTGAATAGAGCTGCTCGGAATGCTGGTGTACACCTATCTGTTTGAGTCTCTGCTTTCAGTTCTTTTGAATATATACGGTACCCAGAAGTGTAATTGTCTATCATAAGGTACAGAGAAAGCTTTAAAATTCAGATTCTTATAAAGGCTGAACACTGAAAGAAACCCCTCCTGTGAGTGATGGGGCCAAAGCAGCAGGGGAGGAAGGGGTGCCTCTTCCAGAGAAGCAGCCAACTCTCTGTGCTGGCTGGTCTTCTGTTTTCTCAAGATAGAATCTGAATTCTTAAGTGAAAATTTTGACTTGATGTGTTTTAAAATGCCCTGTAAGAAGTACATCTGATGGCCCGACTTAGCCCGAGAGCTGTTTATTTGCAGTCTCTGCTTTTGCAACGTTTGAAATTCACCTTTCTTCAAAGGCACAATGTGGGCCTCTAGTCGGACAGATGTGCCATGAATCCAGCTCTACTGGCTTTCTCGTGTTTGACTTTGGGCAACTTTGTTCACATTTCAGAGGCTCTGTTTGTTTCATTGTAAAATGAACAGAAATGTATTCTTCTTGCAAGACTGTTGTGAAATTTAAGTGAAATAATACATATAAGTTGCTTAACTCAAAGTCTGCCCTCAGTTTTCTCTCTTCTGTTCTTTCCTCCTCTCCGACTTCCTTCCTCTATCTTTTCATATCTATCTGCTAGTTAAGATTTCTAATATCAGTCTATTTCATCTAAATTTTTACTTATTTTATAAATTCGATTACTTCCAAATTGGCTTTCGAATTTGTTTATTGTCCAGCATGAAAAGACTATAGTTTAGTTCTTATCATTGTATCCCTAGTGATATATAATCATTGTATCCCTAAATATAGCCTTTCTCCAGTCAGCAGATGATCTGAGCAGTTAAGAGAAATGAGTGTCTAAATTCCAAAACAGCTAAACAAACAAACATAAAAAAAATAAAATAAAAATAAAAAAGGCATCTTTGGTATGACAGGGACTGTAACCTTTTTTTTTTTTTCTTTTACAATTAAATCCTCAAATCTTACTAGTCACAATTTCTTGACATATATAATGCTCAAAATACTTATTTCCTTTAAGGTTTTTCCATGCTCAAAGTAACAATATAAATATGATGATGGGAAGGCAATTTTGAGGCATTTGATCAATTAGAAACCACTAAAATCAGATTGCCAATATACGCTTTGAGTTCCAAAACTTAGCACTTCCAAACAATTACTTCTTTATTTTTTTTTCTAAAACAAGTAAATCTACTAGTTTGTAGAGATACAGTGACCACATAGAAGAATATTTAAATATCTACTCCAACATTTGCCAAAGAGTAGCATTTTTTTCCAACTGTTTCTCTTTTTTGCTCTCAGTGTGGTAAAGTTAATTCTGGGAAATGGTTTACTAAAGGGAAGTTTAACCACAGATGTTTGTAATTCCAACTTAAGTTTCCCATCAAAGTCCTAATGAAATTCAGCTGCCAGCAGTTCAGCTCTGCATCTGAGTCTTTTTATCATGAGAAACTTGGGGAAAACAGCATTCCAAGGCTGAATGGTAGTGGGAACATGTCCATCTACAAGCCCAAATCCTCTGCATAAAGAAAAAAAAAAATACATAAAGAAACAAATTCTGTTTAAAAAGAAAAGGAGAGAGGGGTGGTCAACTATACTTTGAGAATAAGCAATATCACCCTCTTTTCACTTCCAGAAATTTCTTAGTGTGTTATATTTTGGTGGAAACTATAAACCTAGTGTTTGCCTCAATGAAGTGAAGTATCTGCATTTACAATTGCATGAGAACTGACGGAGAAACCCTATAACATTAACAGCTGCATTAGCATAAGTCTCTTGCAGACTAGGCCAGTAATCCATGTTGTATACTACAGCTAAAAGCACCCTTGAACATAGCACAGATTTTATGTATTAATATTTATTTTGAAATTATGCCCTCCATTAAACAGAGTGACATGATTACTTTAAAGGAAATCAGGGAGAGATCAAAGATGTTTTCACTAAAACTTACCCCAAACATGAATATTACATGCAATACTGTTGTCTATTAAAAAAAAAATGAATTGCAGAATGCCACACTTAACTAAGCTACTCTGTAAAGCCAAATTGCCCAAAAGGATACTTAACATAGACACCAGCAGAAATGTCTAGTGAGCCTCAGACTGTAGGGTACGAGGGCGTAGAACCATCTAGAATTATGGCAAAAACCAGAGTTCATAGGCAGGGTCTCAGGCTTAAAACTGTGACCGACCTCTTCTTTCACACTGGACTTATTCCACAGTGCCTTTCACGCTTTTTCATAGCCACAATGTGTGTGTTTCCCTTTGACCAACAGTGATACAATTGACAAGCTAAGAGAGCCTTCAGCATGACCTTCCTTCCTACTGATAGGATTGATATGAGTCCTGGGAACAGCCAAGCAGTTCTGTGAGCTGTGATTTTGTCAGTCTCCAGGTCACAGGTGAGGTGCTAAATGCCTGTTATTTGGAGACTGAACAGAGTCTGAATGCCTGGAGATGGGCCAGTGTTTCTTTGTGACGCATGAACAATTGCTTCATTCTGTTTTGTTCCCTTAGAATTGTTGCCTGTCATGATCAATGCCAGTAGACACCCTGACATTCCATTCATAAGAGACAAGCCCTGAAGCCTCTATGGCAGCACAGAATTCAGCATAAAAGGGGCCTGTGCGAATGCAGAGCCAGTGGATGGTTATTATTGGATGTATAACTCTATCATACCTTGCAGTGTGAACTGTAACATCAAAGGGATCATAGAAGGTTAGGTAGAAAGAGCGTTTAGAGATTCAACCCTCTCATATTGTAGGTGAGGAAACTGAGTCTCAAGAGGGGGTTGAGGTCCTTCATGCAAGAACACAAAGCTTATTAGGAGCAGTGCCAATAACAATGTGTTCTGACCTCCGGTGCTAGGTTCTTTCTTTCAATGGATTTACTCATACTTAGCTTTAGAGCTGGAGATCGTGAAGTGAATTTTTTTTTTTTTTTTTTGGAGAAAAATTGTATACTTCTAATGTACTATTACTTACTCTACTCTTTATTGTTTCTATGTGTCCTTAAGTTGACATATCAGTAAGAGAGTCTCACAGAATTGATTGAAGTGGGACAAGCTTTGAACTGTGAGTCTAGAACCAGCTATTCTGGTTCTTGGCCATGAACAACTGTAACAGCCTTTCCAGTTAAGGGAACCTTAGCAAGTCCCTTTATATTCCAGGCCCTCAATTTCTACAGATTAAAAAGAATAAAACAACAAGAAAGCAAGGTTACTTCTAGTAACAGGGTTCTATAATTGTCTGATAAATAGATCAAAATTTATACTACTTAACGGGAAGCTGACTTAAGGAACAGAATCACTCAAAGTCACAGCTGCTGTCCTAGTGAGAACCCCATGATTTCAGAGTTCAAAGCATGAGGAAAACACAGGGTCCTGATCTGGTGGAGGGGGCGAGGTGAGGACACTTCAATGGAGAACGTTCCCCTGCTTCCTCACAACTCCAGGTGCAGAGCTGAGGATGGTTTGCAGGCCAGAGCACTGGCCCCGCCGTAAACCTGAGTCTTTCCAAGGTGACACACCTAAGAGGCTTCCCAGACAGCATCAGCTGCACACGCCTAAGTGTGTCCAATGAATGTTATTGGTGTCCCACACCAGGAGTCCTGGGTGCTGCCACCTGCCCTATCCAGATCCTTCAGGATGACCATAAATGAAGTTCCACACAGAGAAACAGGAAGGATGACAATGGGAAAGGTGAAGGAAATAGAGAAGTCTTGACGGGAGAATCATGCCAGTGTTCCTCATGACAATCAAGTGGCGTGTGTCAGAGCATCCAGAGAGAAGATGTATTTTTACTCAATGCAATAGGAAGGGAAAGCCAGTGACAGATCATTGGTTTGTTAGAAACATCAACTACCATCACTGCCTTATACACAGTACAGCTGAGTGTCCACTGAGTGTTCCTGACAAGGTCACGTGGAAGCCTAATCTGCTAATCTGGTCTAGATTGGGCAGAATGCAACTTTGGGAAGCAAATATTTCCAAGGACCTTTCTGGAAGTCAGAATTGTCAGCTGTGTGAAGAAAGGCACCCACCCTGGTGTGTGAATGCCCTGATTGTTACTAGCAACCTGGAAGAGTGGACTACGTTGTGGTGACTCAAGTTGTGTCCGGAAGACAGCAGCATCCACACCACAGGACATTGCTAGAGATGCAAACTCTCGGGTTCCACACCTGAGTCAGAATCTGCGTTCTCACCAGTTCCGCAGGTTGTTCATACGTACCTAAAACTATGAGAAATGCTAGCCTGTAAAAGGTAACTGGCTTGAGTTTTAATGGACTTAAGAGAAAATGAGAATCCAAAACAGGGAAGCCTGTTTGATATACTGTAATTACAGGGAGGCCTAAAATATAAAACCAAATCATGGCTGTGTGAGGCTAACAGGCCCACCCAGAAACTAGCCCCTGGTCTGAAAAGTTAAACTTTATAGAGAAAAAAACACACACACACAAAAACTTCAAAGCAAACTGCTGCTTTGAGGCATCTAAAGTTGCTGAGAAGGTAAAGGTAATGTTACTTCCTGACCTGTGCATAGTAGGTGTTCAGGAAGGAT
>PVKE010013482.1:0-36516 GCA_004027555.1 Craseonycteris thonglongyai | reverse complement strand
TGGGTTTGACCTTTATGATTGCGACAGGGTCGGGGCAGGGAAATAAGAAGATCAGGTTTGTGATTTAAAAATATTATTCTTTCCTTGGGAGAGGTTGTGTGTGTGGGTGGGGGGGTGGGGGTGGGGGGTGGGTGGGGAGGGATGGGGGAGGACTTGATCTCAAAGAAAGGGACTACATTCAATGTGGGGATGTGCCATTTGAGGCCCTTGTTGGACCTCAACTGGTGGAGATTTCCAGAAGGCGGTGGAAATGTCAATTTAATTGAAGAGGCAAATTGTTTATTTGGGATCAAAGAATTGCAATTTGAGGTACACAGATTTAGGTAGAAATCTAAATAATGTCCTGATTTCAGGAGAGGGAACTAGGGAATTTTGCGGAAAAATCAAAAGGAGGAAGATGAGGTAATTTGTTTTTAAGAAAATTTCATTGGTGCTAAGAGACAAAGTTAGATTTCTGTTTCATTGGCCAGGCAAAGTGATCACTGGGTAGATGCTCATTTTCGTCAGTCCTTTGAACAGGAAGTTCTTGTCCTTGCTGATGTCTTAGAAGAACATTGGTGGTTTGGCCCAGTTCAAAGATTCAGAGAACAGGGCATGGAAGACATTTGCTCAGGAATGGCTGCAGCAGCTCCATTTCAAAATGACTCCACTTAGGTTATTTTTCACACACTAAAGGTCTGAAGATGAGGATGCAGGGGGAAGAGCTACAAAGGTAGGAGTCATTAGCATTTAAAGAGAGCTTGAATGGTTCCTTCAGCCAACGGGTACGCTGTGTATTCTATCACTCATCCTAGGGAGGTGTCCCCTAAAATCAGGTCAAGGACGGAACATCAACAAGTGTGGACAGAGGAGAAGAACTTGCAAAGGTGACAAAGAGTAAATAATCAGTGACAAGAGGAGGACAGCAATGTATTGTGGAAACCAGGAGAGAGGGGGTGGCTTTCTGGAGATAGGAGAGGTAAAGGAAACTGTTCAGGGTTCTAATCCAGGCTTCTTTCCCTTCATCAAGCTCTAAATAACACACACAACACAATCCTCCATATCATATTTAACAAGAGCAAGACTTCTCAGCAGCAACTGACATTTGGAACCAGGTAATTCTTGTTAGGGAGGTGGTAGGTGGGGGGTGGGGGTGGGGGGTGAGGGTGGGGGGTGCCCTGTGCAATGCCGGATGCTTAGCAGCTTCCTGGGCCTCCTCTGCTACACCAGATGCCAGCAGTTCAGTCCCCACACCTGCCCCCAGTTCTGTCAAACAAAAATGTCCCCAGTTATTACCAAATGTCCCCTGGGAGGAATGTGCATCCAGGTGAGAGCCACAGAACTAGAGTGCTAGCAGTCTGCTGTAGTAATCAGGTTATTCTTAAAAGAAAAAAGGAAAGAAAGAAAATGGGATGGGAGATGGTTATAAGACCCCCAGACAGATTTTCTCCTGAGTGTGTCCTTCCTTCCACTTGGGTTGGGTTGGAGTAGACCCTGTACCTCCATCTGCCTGCCTTTCTCCTGCCAATCATCTGGCTCAGCAGCCAGATTAACCTTTTTTTTCACATCTTGGCTTTTCAGTCTTTTTTTCAGAAGATGTTTGTTGTTATTACTTCCCAGAAGTCTTTTTTCAGAAGACTTCAGGGGTTCCCATTGCCCAGCACTAGATAATTTTACCTGCAATTCAAGGTCATTCACAGTGTAGCCCCCTGTGCACACACCTAAGCTAAAGCCAGGTGGGTCCAGGTGTCTCTCCCATGCCTGCCCCCATGCTTTTGCGAGGGAGGGGGAATATCCCCCTCTTCTCCCCATTAGTTCTTCTGGCTGATCTAATCATCAGATTGACATGAGACAGCGTATGGGACAAAATAACCACATTTGGTTACATGTGGACATATGGAGTTGTCATAAGACTATGAGGACTGCTCTGTGTTCATGTGGTCATTGTCATGCCCAGCACAGGGTCTTGCTAGGACGGCACAAAGGCATTCATGTGGAGTGGGCAGGTCCCAGATGAGTGGAAAGGGTTGCTGTGTGATCATGTGTTACTGGCCTTTTGTTTCCTTGTGCAAAAGTGGGGGCCTGGTAATTATCGGGTTAATGGGTCCATCAGGGACACATGACAGCCGCACCAGTCTGGTCAGCTGTCAGCTCTGATCAGGCTCACCCATTAGGGCTCCTTGCCCAGCTTCTGCTCCTGTCCCCCACCCTCCCCAGGAAGCCAGTGGCATCCCCGCGAGGGCAGATGACATGGTGGAAAGTAAAACAAAAACTTCTACTGAAATCACATCACTAGCCATCTGACTGTTGCCACATGATGGTTTGGGAAACTTTTTAGATATTTATCAAGTCAAAGTCATAATTACAACAACAAAATGACACCTTAAATTTGTTCAGTGAATTATGATGGTTTTGGTACATCTTATCTTACTTTAGCCTCCTGAGAGGTGTAGACGGGCATTAGCTTTATTTCAAAGGTGAAGAAATGAAGGCTAGAAAACTGCATTTTAAAAGTAACACGCACTGAGTTTTTACAAAGTGAATTCTACCTATTCTCAAATGTAGTCATGTCCCGGGGTTTCACAAAGCAAAAACCGAGGGTAGTATTTGTTGAACTTACCAATATTTGACCCTGTAGAAAAAACACTTGCATAGAAATATTAACCTAATTTTGCATTGACTTTTATTTTTCCCTTAAACCTTTAAATTATCTGTAATGCAACCCCACCGAACCCTGTTAGAAAAGAGGTTTATTCATCACTGTTGCGACAGCAGGAAACCTGGATTCTAGTCCTGCTCTGACACCTGGCATGCTTTATGCTCTTGGCAACTTAAGTTCCAGTTTCTTCATCTGAAAATGGGCATAATTCTCAAGATGGGCCCTGTCTGGGGGAGGGCACTGTGCTGTATACATGGTACCCTGGGCACTGCCTGCGGCCCAGCAGACAACTGCAGGCATCTGTGGCATTCTATACCATTAAATCAAATTCATGTCTTTTTTTTTTTTAAGATTTTTATTTTTATTGTTTTTGACAGAGAGAGAGGCAGAGACAGAGACAGAGAGAAGGGAGAGGGAGAGCCCAGAACAGTCTCCATAGTTGCACATCATTGGTTTTTCCACATAGTTTCATTCCACAGGTGGGTGCAGGGCTGTACAGGGCAGGAACTGGGCCGGGGTCTCACCCTGGTGAGAACTGAACTGGGGGCACTCCCCAGTTCAGCATATGGGACAGCACGGCTGGGGCCGGGATTCAATCCTCAGTCCCCAGGGCTGCAAAGTGAGCGCTTAACCCACTGAGCCATCCCGGCTTCCCCAAACTCATATCTTTAAGTAAAGTCTATTCAAATATTTCTCATCACTCATTGATACATCTGCGGGCATTTTACTAATGGCAAATCCAATGGATGAGCTCAAGAGGGTTGGCTAGAGGTCACACGAAGCCAACAGGGACATGACACAGATGGATGTGGAGGCCAGAAGAGGTGGATGTGCTCCCAGGGTCCCCCATCTGGCCATCTGAGCCTTGGTGAGTCAGGTTCAGAAGCCTGCTCTCCTTCTACGCGATAACACCTAACGCGTCTACCACCCACTGTCCTTGCCTGCCTGGCCCACAAGTCCCAGAAGTGTACTCTGTAGCTTCATTTGGCCTCGTTTGTTCAGGACTTCATTTGTCCCATGTAAAAGGAAGGGATGGAGTAGTAAGTGGGCAAATGGTGACAACTCTTTTAAAAGACTGCATTTCACTTACCAGGGACTTGGGTCGCTGCCCTAGTTTTGCCTCAGTGCTGGTTAGCCAGAGATCATTTTCTTTCTTTTTATTTTTTAAAGATTTATTTTATTGTTTTTGACAGAGATAGAGAGAGACAGAGAGAAGGGGGAGGGCCCAGAGCAGTCTCCATAGTTGTACATCATCAGTTTTTGACATGGTTTTGTTCCACACTGGTGGCGGGGGGCCACACAGGGCGGGAACTCGACTGGGGGCCTCCCGCCTGGGAAGCACACCCAGGTCAGCATATGGGTCCGCACGGGCCGGGGCCAGGCTTCAATCCTCGGTCCCCAGGGCTGCAAAGTGAGTGCTTAACCTGCTGAGCAATTCCGGCTTCCCCGTTTTTCTTTTTTTCCCTTTTTTTTATTTTTTATCATTAAACTTATTGGATTGTAAAAATTACATAGGATCCAGGTGTAAAACTCTGTAGTACCTTGTCTATGTGTTACATTATGTGTTCGCCACCCAGAGTCAGTTCTCCTTCCATCACCATATATTTGGCTGATCTTTGGAAATGTTTGGAATATTTCTCTACATTTCTAAAAGTTGGCATTTTAGGCTTATTTTTCAGACTTTAAGATTTAAAAAGACTCACTGCATGAACATAGAGTGCTCAATAAGGTTTGGTGAATCACAACCTCACCCTCATTGGCCTGGTAGCAGAAGGTTGACCTCTGTGAAAGGGAGATGACATTGAGTATTTTATTTTTCTGTGTGATGACAGCAGTTGACCTGAGACCTTCATGATGAGAGAGAGGGGAATGAAGGCACACAATATTGCCTGGCCAGAGCTGAATGGCCAGAATGGATGGACATCTGTCTCCTTGCCTCTTTCAGCAGCTGATCCACCAGGGCTTCCTTATATAGCGAATGCACTTATTTATCCCTCATGCATTTATCTGAGTTGTGAATGTTAGATGGGATGCAGGCTGACTCCCTGTATTTACAGCTCACGGAGTGGTCAGCCAGAGAAAGAAGATGGCTTTCCTGGTACCACATGGGGCTGGTCACTGTCAGAGCCGGGCACTGAGCCCAGCCCAGTGTCACTCCCTGCTGGTGCCTGCTCCCAACCTCCCCTTGGTCATAAGCTCCCCACTCTACCCTCATCTCCGGTTTCTTCCCTCTCTTTGGATTTTGTCATGATGCTCTTTTTGTTATCAGTAAATGTGCTCAGTAGCCAAGTACAGTGTGTAACTCAAAATCAATCCAGTGGCTAAGTATGTCCCTGTGAATACACTCCATCCTCTAACCAGCAGTGTGGCCTGTCACCATCACATTCCCCTTTGGCTTTCAGTTTTTTCATCTCTGATATTAGGCGGGTTGAACTTGGTGACCTCAAAAAAACATCCCCATAGCAGAACAATGTTGTGCACTTCTGTGCTCTGGGTTATACAGGGAGAAAGGGACTGACCTCAGCTGCCCAGAGCCACTCCTGAGCCCCAGGAGAATAGGTGGGAGGACAGAAAACTGAGTCATCCTCCCCCTCTCCACTCCTATCCCCAGCCTGTGACAAGGACTCAAAACCTCTGCTGCCTTTAGAATAGATATGACACCAGCTTGATGTTTATTTTGTTGCCATTGGTTGGACACATTTTTCTGTTATCTTTCCATTGAACTTGTCATAATGGAGTTTTCAGACTTAAATACAAAATTATTATAGCAAACCCTGCTGTATAGCTGAAAGGTATTTCTTGGCTTTTAGTGAAAATGGGCCTGTGTTCCAGGCAAAAGGATGTCATCTTGAACTGAATGGGCACAGTAATTCCACACCTGGTCTCGGTCACCCTGTGACGTGATGCACTGATAGGTGCTGTGTGAACACAATGTTGTAACCAGCACTCAGGTATCGTAGGTGGACAGCTACCTGACAGTTATATATGCACAGGATGCACATGGAAATATTCTATGTATTTGGTCACAGCATGGGAATTGTAAATATTCAGGACTAGCATGCAGTTGTCCTCTGCAGTGTATGACTTGCACACAGTCAGTGTGCATCTCTAGTTGTGAAGTCAGCACATGGGTAGCGTGCTTGTGCAGTGACGTGGCTAAAAAGCGAACATGTGCAGGTATTGAATTGAGACGGTTTTGTGACTGGCACCCGGACATCATGTTTGCCCTTCTACCTGGTCACTCTGCAGGTTTCATGTTTTTACATGTATAGGGCTGGCATGAAGATGTCATGTGTCCACAGAGAGCATAATGTGTGCTCGGCCACATGGCCAGTCCACAGGCCTTGTGTCATGTAAGTTTTCTGTGATCGGTGGCAAAGTGAACGGCAGATGGGAGACACCCTCAGACAACACGTCCTGTGTTAGCATTAGGTTTCTAGGGAGCTGAGAGGAGCTATTAGCTAGATGGCATCTGTATCTTATATGTTTATAATCACACTGAAATATTTTCTAGTTTCTTCATCTTTCTTCTTATAATGAATTTTCTTATTGACCTTTCCAAAACCAGAGGAGGCCTGTTAATGTTTTTATTGTCAAGAAACAAAAGATAACACTGTGTATCTGTATTTTGGGCAGCCAGAACCCTCTGGTCCTCAAAGATAGTAGTTTTTGTTTTCAACAAAGCTATCCCAAAGAGTCAGACCCGTTACCAACATAGGGGCATTAAATCATAAATAGAACTCCTCATCCTTGCCATTCGATTCCTACTTTATACAGTCCAAAATGGGGCTTCACTGTATGTTAACTATACAAATTTGCTGATCATAGTGAGATTTACAAAAATAATTATGTCCGTTTTCTCATTTGAATAATATTTTGTTTAGTTCTTAAATTGTTTTCACGTGTATCATCTCATCGATCCTCTGAGCAACCTTGTTAGATTGGCAGCATTCTCATATCCATTTCAAGATGAGGAAACCAAGGCTCAGAAGATGGTGGAACTTACCCAAAGTCACACAGCTGCTAGGAGATAGAGCCAATTCCACCACCGGGTCATTTTCCACACCTCCCACTGCTTGTGATAATGAACTAGGAGCCCTTTCTTTCCAGCCTGCGCCAGCAAATGGCATCAGTTACATTCCAAATAATTTGTTCCAGGAGGTACAAATGTGAATTGGCTTGTCTGATTTCTAATATCATAGTGCCTGTATTGGATCCAAATTTGGTTCAATATTGTACATACCTTTTATTGGTTATAAGTCAAAGATCTGCAATTTCGAGTAAATATGCCATTCAGTCAATACATAAACCGAGTATCTGCCATGTTTAAAACACTGTCTTAGGCCCTGGGGTGTGTAGGAGGGTGGTGGAACCAATAAAATGATTTTAGCTCAATCTCTGCCTCCATGTTGGCTTACAATCAAGTGGCAGAAACCAACATACACATGGCCACCTGGAACTCTGTGATAAATCAGAGAGCCAGGATGAACTCAGGATGCTCTAGGAACATATGTAAGGGAGCATTGAATTCTCACCTGGAGAAACCAGGACCGCTTTCCAGAAGATATTCCTGTTGAGGAGTAGGATATGCCTTGAAAGATGAGTAGGATTTTTAAGCAGAAGTATGTGTGTGTATGTGTTTGTTCCCGTGCATGCATGCATATACACGTGCATGTACACACATGTTTACAAAGGACTCTGGTGAGTAAGGGAGAGGGAATGCATTCCAGGTAGAAGGAATAACCAAAACAAGTGTGATTCTGGAAGACAATGTGTTCTTCGGGGCAGAACCACAGGATGTGTGTTGAGAGGAGTAGAGTAGAAGAATTGAGATTGCAAAGTTTGGCTGAGGCCAAAATGTAGAGGAAACATTTAGCCATCATTTTGAACTGGGGATGACATAGCCAGGAGTGTGTTTTAGAAAAGTCATTTTATCAGTGGCAAGCTGAATGGAGCAGAGGTGGTAGATACCTGAGGCTAAGGCCATTTTGGAAGCTATTGCAGGAATCTTGGCAGAGCATGAACAAGTCACCTCAGGTTGGGGTAAGCAGACTTATTGTCACCGCCCATCCATTTATAATGAACTGTTGACACTGCCCTGACCCTGTGTCCACCTTACCTGCAGAAATGACCTTTCAGCACAGGACAACTTGAAACCTTCTCTGATCTAGTGAAAATGCATTTGCCTATGATTAAGAGTGTTATTCAGCTTCTTTTTTTCCTGCACCCCTGAAAAATGCTAAAGTCCTTGTGGTTACAGATGACCTATCTTCTGTGAGTCTCAGAGGTAACTATCTTTAGTAAAAATATCAAGTGGTACTCCTAAGCACACAGCCCCTCTCTCTATGAAAGCTGATCAGAATTGACATTTCACAGAGATGCCTGTTCTGTCAGGAAGGTCAAGCTCAAGTGGACCATGTCTTGTCCACACTTTGTATTGCACAATTTCTGCTGGAATAACCCACGTTTGATGCTGATCTCTCCCCTCCCCCTTCCCCCAAGGGCCCTGAACTGCCACCTGTCATCTCTCAGGCTAGTGTCTCCCTCCCTCCAGGCCTGATGCCCCACCTTCTTTTCATTCAGTGTGTTGTGTTTTTCTGTTCCCTCCCTGGTACCAGTGGCCAGTTGAATTATAGGGACAAGCGAGTATTGTTAGTGATGGTCTCTGTGCTTGGCATAAGTGCCGGCCTCTGGGAAGAAACATTCACACACTTAGCCAGTGCTGCTATTCTTCAGATGCAACGTTTTCTTCCCTGTGAAGTCCTCGCACCTCCCTACCCCCTTTTCTTTACACACAGAGTAGCAAGGGCTATGAAAGGAGACGCAGCAATGCAGGGGAAGAAGATGTAGCACTTCAGTCACTCCTAGTGCTCCTATATTTGGAGCTTCAATGTGATAAGAGGCTGTACCACTAAATGAAAATACGATTTAGAGGAAAACCAGATAAGTGTTCTAGAGAAAATGGGATTAGTGTTTAAAGATCATGCATCGAGAACTCACATTGTGATCCCCTGAAATGTGCTGGCAGTTAGTCATTTGGGAATGATTATAGGTCATTTCAGAGTCCCTAGAGTATAAGGACTTCAGGTATGGGTTGAAGGTAATTTTAGGATTAGACCTTTCTAGAAGAACGACGTATTTTGACTACTGAATGACTGTCTTTTCACTCAAAGGAAATGCCATTAGAAATGTTTTCAGGACTAATAACTCCATCTAGAACCTCAAGGTTGTTAAGTGAATGAAATTGCCCAGCCAAAGGGAGTTGAGGATCTGGGACATGGCCCTGAAAATTAGATTTCAGCCCCTATGCTGTCAGCCTGCCCTGTTTAGCAGGGGCCACCATTACTTGAGAAATTGTGTGACATTCTTTACAGTGCCACTCTCATTGTCCCATTAGTAGCAGCAGTGATTACTGCCTTGGCAACATTTGGCAGTTTCCTCACCAAAGGAGCCTGATTGAGATGAGATCTCCCGGGTAAAGCCTCCCCTGACCCTCCTAGCCAATGTTATTCAACTGGATGTTCATGCTCCGAGGCATGAAGTCTAGTGCACAGATGCCCCAGTGGTGTCCAAACAGTGAATGTTCAGAACATGTACTCTGTGCCAGCTTCTATCCTTTTATACCCCAGAGATGGGTATAGTAGTTGCTCTCCATCCCCAGATGGCTTGTAGACTATGCCCTGTTCAGTTCGATTTTAACATCTGCGTAGGTTTCTGTGACCTGCATGTGTTCATTCCACCTTTGTTGTCTGGCTTGACCTTCCCCTAGAATATGTATTTTCCCTGTTCTTGTTTTCTAATGTTTTTGTAAGCCATCTCTAATGCTTGGACAATAAAGCAGAAGCATCAACAAACAAATGGAGGCATTTAGAAGCCCTGACAATTGACCTGATAGTTTGTGGGAATTGAGCAAATGTGGTTTGGATTATGGTCATCTGAAATGAAAGCAGCCAGAGGACAAGGCTGTCGACCTGCAGGGAGTCCGTGGGGCTGGTGCGGGGAGAGGTGAGAATGGTCCTGTATGGGCAGAGCACTGGTATGAGTGCCCAGGAGCGTGTGTGCTTCTCTGGGGTTGCTTGCTGTACCAGGCCTCAGGGTGCTGACCAGAGGGCAGGGGCCACCTCTTTTGCATGTCTTCTTCTAAGCTAGGACCGGGCATATAATCGTCATCTCTGAGTTTAATTTGAAAGACCCTTCGCAAGTGACAAGTACTTTTTCTTCTACCAACTTCATGTTCTCTTCCTTTTGCTTTGCATTTAAAAATGTTCCACATTGAACACGAAGATGTTTTTGGAGTACTGGATATCTGGATTGAGTATAAAAGCAAATGCTCTCTTCAAAGAACATTCTGTTTTCTCAGAGTCTTCAGGACTTTTTATTCTTGTTGTTCTAAATAGCTAAAAAAGAAAAAAGTGGAAGTAAAGAACTGAGCCCATTATAACAGCTTGGTAAAAAAAAAAACCTGGAGTGGGTAGAGGCCTTCTATTCTCTCATGTGTTAATATGAAAAGCCTTGAACTTGGGTTAGAATATCAGCATTATAAAAGGCAGTGTGGCTTCAGCACCTAGTAAAGAAGATGGGCAGTGACCCTGTTGCTTTAACCAGAGCTAATGCACAAATTTGTGATTTAATGTAAAAGTCCACCTTCGTGTCTATTAAAATGTTGGCATCCGCTGTCCAGTTGCTTGTCCGCAGTGATAGCTTTCGTCAGCTCCTACCTGGCCCCCACTGGCCCCCTTTCACTCCACCCAGGGATCCCACCTATGACATTCCTGGCAAATGGTCAGCCAATCTGCCTCTACTTGTTCGAGGACAACCCGTCCACCCGCAGAGACCTCCAGTTAGAGTTTTTCATTGTGATGAAGCGGCTGAAGTTTGCCCCTCGGTCATTGCACTGCTGGCCCTGGTCTCCGGTTCAGAGCAGGACAGGTCTCCTCCTCTTTCCCAAAAGAGAGCTTCCTTTGAGGGGAGCAGTGAAGTTCCCCGGAGCCTTCTGTTGGGCAGGGCTAAGCACCCCTTTCTGCTCCCAGTGTCCTCAGAAGGACTTTGAGCACCTGGGTTGCCTGGACCTTGAGACAGCCACACGCTACTGTCCATGGAAGAGCGGGCGCCCAGGTCTGGGCAGGGGTGCTCTGCCCCGCTGCCCCGCTGCCCCGCTGCCCCTGCAGGCGGTGTTGGGGAGACGCTGCCTGGGGCTCGCCATGCCTGCACCAGCTGTTCAGCCCCAAGTAAGTTCCCAGCTCCGGAGGCCCGGTCCTTCCGCTCCGTTCTTCTGGAAGCCGAGAGCCCAGGGAGCTGCCAGCTGGAACCGGGAGACGGGGGATGGTGTTCAATGCAGCTGAAAGGAAAAGCAGCGCGAGGCTTCTTTTCTCTCTCTCTCTCTGTCTCTTTTTTTAACCTGATTATGTCAAAAGAGTTCTCTTACGCTTCAGGGCGAGACCATTTCGCCATTGCTTCTGCATTCGCTTTGCAGATGGCGTTGGAAATGGCAGGGCTGTGGGCAGCCTCTCCCGGCTCCCTGGCAGCAGCTTCGATCCCGAGCGTCAGAGGCGCTTCCACGTGAGAGGAGGGACTGCTCTGGGGGAAAAAGATGGGCTCTGAGTTCGGCTCAGTGTCTCTGCTGCCAGCCTTTGGATTGATAAACTGCCTGTTTGCACAGAGGACACGAGCAGCTGTCCAAACTGTGGACTTTTCCAAGGGCGGCAAAACTTTCAAGTAGGAGCTTGAAGTCATTCCTTTATTTAGCAAATGTGTCTTAGCACCTGCTCGGTGCCCAAGATTGAGCTAGGGCTGCAAAGAGGAATAGGGGGCAACCCCTGTCCCCAAGCCTCTCACTGTCCAGGCGGGGAGAAATGGGCAAGGGGACAAACGAGTCTAGTAGTGGTGTGATAAGTGAAATGGTTGTGGAGGTGGTGATGGGGGTGGCAACATCGATTATTCCTGTTGCTGTTGTTTTCACTAGTAACCTACAAAGGGTGCACAACACAGCATGTGTGAAGGAACAGCCAGTCCTGCTTCAGATGGTGTTGGGGGATAATCCAGAATTGTCACGAAGAAGGTGTCATGGAACAAGAAGGTGGACCACAGGAATAAGGATTTTCCTGACAAGAAGAAAACGTGCACAAAGAATGAGGATGAAAATGGCCTATTTGGGGACCCACCACAGAGATAAAGTCAGATTGGCATGCTCCAGTCACTCTGGAGGGACTGTGGAAGCTGGGCCGGAGCTGGCTAGGGCCAGGGAAGTGGGTTAAGTGAGAAATGATGAGAGGCTGGATTAAGGCCATGGCGGAGTCGATAGAAGGGAAAAGATAGATTGAAAAACAAATCAGATGAGGAGAATGTCATGGCCTTAACCTGTTCAGTCTGTATACGGGGGTCGTGGTGACAAGCGACGAGTGAATGAGGAGACGAGAGGTGAGGATAAGATTACGGTCCCCCCTTGTATGGCTGGTGTTGGGACTGCGATGGGGAAACGGGAGTGGGCACAGATGTGGGAGAACAGAGAGAATTCTGTTGCTCTGTGTTGACTTTGAATGGTGCGCCTGCTTTGGGGACTGCCACTTAGAGGCAACAATGATCTGGTTGGGGGATGTGGGGGAGGTCACATTGCTGAAGTGGTGGCAGAAAGAGAAAGGTAAGCGACAGTACTAAAAAGGCAGGCTGACCCCTCACATCTATGGTCTATTGATTTTTGACAAGAATGCCAGAACATTCAATGGGGGAAAAGACAGTAATTTCAGCAAAGGGTTCTGGGAAAACTGGATATCTAGTTTTGTGACTGAGTGTAAGGGCAAAGTAATGAAGTTGGGCTCTTATACCATATATAAAAATTAACTCAAAGTAATCAAAGATCTAAACTTTAGTGCTAGACCTATAAAACTCTTGGTAGGAAATGTTGAGGAAACTCTTCATTGGATCTGCAATGGATTTAATGCAGATCTGCATTGGATTTGACAATGACTTTTTGGATATGACATCAAAACCACAGGCAGTAAAAGAAAACTAAATTGAACTTCATCACAATAAAAACTTTTGTGCAGTATTAAGAGAGTGAAAAGACAACCCACAGATGGGAGTGAATATTTGAAAATTATATATCTCATGAGGGATTAATATCCAGAATACATAAAGAACCCCTACAACTCAACAACAATAAGACAAGTCAATTAAAAATTGGGCAAAGAACTTGACGACATGTCTCCAAGTAAGATACGCAAATGGCCAATACATACATGAAAAGATGCTTAATATTTTTAGTCATTAAGGAAATCCAAATCAAAACCGCAATGAAATATTACTTCACACCCGTTCAGATAGATGTTATAAAGAAGTAGCAGGTATTGGTCAGTCTGTAGAGAAACTCAAACCCTTGTGCATTGCTGGTAAGAATGTAAAATGGCACAGCCGCTGTGGAAATCAGTTTGGCAGATCCTCAAGAAATCAAATGTAGAATTACCATATGACCCAGCAATTGCAATCCTAGGTATAAGCCCCAAGAATTCAAAGTAGAGACTCAAGCGGATACTGGTACACCCATGTTCACAGCAGCATTATTCAGAATAACCAAAAGATAGAAACAACTTTTTGTTTATCAACAGCTGAATGGATAAACAAAATATAGTATGTACATACAACAGAATATTATTCAGTCTTACAAAGGAAGGAAATTCTATATGCTCCAACACTGATGAACCTTGAAAACATTGTTCTGAGTGAAGTAAGCTAGTCACAAAAGGACAATATTGTATGATTCCATCTATATGAGGTAGCCAGAATAGGCAAATTCATGGAGACAGAAAGTAGAAGAAATTACCGGGGGCTATGGAAAGGGGACATGGGGAGTTATTATACAATAGATACAGAGTTTCTGTTTGGGAGGATGAAAAAGTTCTGAGAATGGATAACAGTGATGCATGCATACCATTGTGAATGTAATGAATTGAATTGCACACTTAAAAGTGCTTAAAATGATAGATGACTGTGTTGTATCTGTTTTATGGTAATAAAAAAAGAAAGGAAGAAAGACAGGGCAGGCCCTGAACCTGCGAGGCTCTTTGCTCGGGGTCCCCCAGTTCTCCCATCTGAGTGCATTTTGAGCTTTGACATGGCTGAGGGTTGCAGTTGCCTCCTTTCACAATTCCTGTTACCCAGGGCTGCGCTGTAGGGTTCACGCCCCACCATCCCTGGGCATTTGGCTGAGAAAGAGTTGCCCTTAAATTGGGGGGTGTGGGGGGGAGCCGAGAAGCTCTAATGAGGTCAGCCTCCCCTAACAGGTCCTGAGCCCCCATTCCAGCTCCTGCCCGGACAGGGGAGAGAGCCCTGCCAGGCCTCTCACACTGAGGGCAGCACCAACTGGAATTCGCCCTCTCCTGCCACTAGCTGTTTTCTGGGCTGGACGTCTTTCCTCCATTGAACAACTTCCTCCCACCCACAGTTTTCCCCAGGAGGAGCACCCAGAGGCTGTATTTTGTGCTTGACCATCTCGAAGGAGCAAGCATTTAGAACCCCACTTTATTCCATGTAGCTAGTCATTTATATCTGAGGCTCAGAAGAGATGGCCCACAACACTGGTCTATGGATAAAACACTCCCTTAAGAAATGGGGAAGCCGGGATGGCTCAGTGGGTTAAGCGCTCACTTTGCAGCGCCGGGGACCGGGGATCGAAGCCCGGCCCCGGCCCGTGCGGAACCATATGCTGAGCTGGGAGCTCCCCCAGTTCAGTTCTCTCTCTGTCTCTGTATCTCTCTCTCTCTCTCTCTCTCTCTTTGTCAAAAATAAATAAATAAATAAATAAATATTTTTAAAAAAAATTAAAAATAAAAAGAAATGTAGTCCAATGTTATACATTTCCAGGCATGCCTAGACAAGTGTATCACACACCATGTGGACATATGGGTATCGCCACAACCTTTTACGTAAAAGGGAAGTATCAATAAACTTCAGAAATCAAAAGGGTAATAGAGTCATGCTTTTGGGTGGTATTGGGAGTTACTTTGTTTTTCGATGTGGAATCAGGAGGGAATTTTCTACACTTGGTTTAACCCCAGAATGGTATCTTCCCTGTACTGAATTGCCCGCCATCGGGGTTGAGCCTGCCCCCTGCTCCTTGGAGGAGTTTGTTTCTGAGAAGCAAAGCGAACACCGTGCCCACCACATCCTTGGCCGCTGAACCCCTGGCCAAAGTCCGTACCTCCCAAGTAGCAGAGTGGTTTCAAGGATCGGAAAACCAGAAGAGAAAACAGCTTCTGAACAGTCAAAAGATAGTCACCAAGTCCCTGCACGAGTCAGGACACTGTTCCTCGTACAGCTCTAGTTTTGGACATACATACATACGAAGCGTGGAATTCTTATTCCTGTTACCAGCCCCTACAAGGTAGAAGTCACAGATGAAAATGTCTGCAGACGGGTTTGGAAGAGGCCTTCTGAAGGCTCCAGTGATGCCCTTCTAGAAGCTTGGCAGCCTGCGAGGAAAGAAACAACAGCCAGCCCACAGGGGAGCATGGATGAAGGTTCCAGAAGCAAGGTGTGACAAGCCCCATTGTGTGACATCCCAGGAGAAAAATGACATCGACCCAGCCAACCAGAAGTCCCACTGTGTTGTGTGAGAAGGCAGGTGATACCTTACACAATTTAACAGACGTGTGGTGCACCTGCTGGAAGTTGGGGTGACTGCTCCCTGCTCACAGAGAGCTTCCAGGCCAGTGGACGGGCCCCGTAGGTATTGGGTAGGGTGACCAGACGTCCCGCTTTTGGTGGGACAGTCCTGATTTTTAACAAATTGTCCCGCATCCCGCGGCATTTTAAAAAAGTCCCGATTTTTGGAAAGAATGCACGACAAGCTAGGGAACGGTGGGAGATAGACCAAATTTTTAATCAAGAACCCCCTCCCCCCCGGTCAATGGTGTCCCACCCACTTTACCAATGTTAAAATCTGGTCACCTTAGTATTGGGGTGGCTCTGCCCCAAGGCCAGCCAAGGTAGTGCTGGGGCAAGGGGGCCTGTGGGGCTACGGGAGCCTGGACCAGGAGGACTTCCGACTGGGGCTGCTGTCTGGGGAAGGAGGGACGCAAACTGGCTTTGACAATCAACGGGAAGGCCGCGTGGTAGCTCTGTGCGGAACAGCTTCCCAGAAGAACCCAGAGTGTGTGTCTCCTGTGGGCTGATGGCCCACAGAGGCCCAGCATATGTGTGCTGTGCACAGCTGTGGGCATCCACTGAGGCCTCACGAAGTTGGCATTGCTCGGAGGATGCAAATGGGAGGAAGTAGGGGGATGGCCGGCGAGTTCCACGCTCAGGGGCTGGAGCCGGCTTTGCGGACCAGCTGTGTGTCCCCGGTGAGTGGCATCACCGCCTGCAGCCTTAGTTCTCCAGCGTGGTGAGTAGGGATGAAAACCGCCCCTGCCATAGAGGATTGTTGTGAGGGTTTTAAAAATTAGGTAGTAAAACGCCTGTAACTAACGAGCGTTTAATAACAACAAATAGTTGGTGGGCAGGGGAGGATACAACTCACTTTAGAAAGCTTTTTCATGAAACGTAATTACAACATTTGGAGTTTTTTATCTTAATGAAGCAAACTTTGTTGACCTAAAAGAAAACGCTCCAGAGCCAGGTCACCCTCAGATGCTTGTTTCAACCTGTCACAACCTGTTACTTGTTCCTGCTCCACAGACAGCAAGGCGGGGCTTTAGCCCTGAGTGTGTCTGAGCTCAGACCTCCAGGGAAGAGGGGCCCTGGGATTTTTCTCTTCCCCACAGGGAATTTTGAATGCCTTTCTCCTCAGCCCCCGTGACACGCCACAGTCATACCTGGTCCTGGGGTGGTGAGGACAGTGGCTTCCTCCCACCCTTCCCACAGGGTTTCACCACACCCCCTCCCAAATAGCATGGGCTTCGAAGTGAACAGTCATTCTTGGGGGACAGATGCCTCGCTCCTGGCAGCTGGCCATCGGAGGCGGGGCCGCCTCCCTGCCTCTCTCACCTCTGCTGTGCCATCAGCAGCTGTTTGCGACAGGTGCTCTGGCTCTCCATGGCAGATGGTGACCAAAATGGGCCTGTTGGCAGGTTGTTCCACACGCCGCCCTCCCATCGCATGCACGGATGTGCGTGCAACACACGTCTGAGCACTCAGCTTTGTTCGCAAGGCACCTGCCTTGGGCTTCAGGTGGCCCTGGAGGCTCATTCCGGAGGACAAGCTTGGTCCTGAGGGCCATCCCCCTCCATCTGAGACCCTTTGGTATCTGGCCACCAGACTGTGCATGGAGCACGTGCCCGCTCCCAGGCCCAGCGTCCTGCCTCCCCGGGGCTACAGCACCTGTTTCCTCCCTGGTGGCTGCTCCCTGGGCTCCCCACAAGGGCTTGGGGCTCGGCCTGGATGAAGGCCACGAAGGCCAAACTGCACTGGGCCAAGGTCGCAGGACTGCAGATGCAGAGACTGCGCCGTGCTTTGCTCCCGCCATCTGTTTCCCAGAGAGTGGCCTTGTGCCTCTCAGATGACATGGGGAGCAAGGGCCGCTCCACCGTGGACTGGATCCCAACTACCCTGGGAGCCTCGTCTTCGCAAAGGAGCACGGCAGGTCTGTGCCCCAGTGCTCTGGGGACATGAGAGAGCCAAGAGGGAGGGAGCAAGCAGCTGTGCCCTTCTGGGGGGGGGGCCCTTTGCCTGCTGCCCACCCTGCCCGGAGCGGAGAGCTGCCCGTTTAACTGACCCGCCCCCCACGCCCCGGGGATCGAAGATCGGGGCACTGCTAGGGCTGTCACCCAGCTTGGTGCCCACAGCCTCGCAGGAGCCCCGCCTGCACTGTGTTTGGGCTGCTCATTCCAAACAGCGAACCAGCCAAGGCAACCAGATGAGGGTGACATCTGGCTTGAGACTGTTGCCAAGTAACTCTTGTTCCATCCCTGGCAGGAAGGAGGTGAGCTCTTTGTGCCAGATTCTTAGAGAGAGAGAGAGAATAAAAATGTGTGTTCCACGCCCCACATTTTCTTCCTCTTTTTACCCTGACGCCTCAGCTGTCACTTTTCTTTCCCTGGCACTTGGACACCCAAGGACCCAATAGGCATGACTATTTTAGACCAGACTTCACCACTCCATGCTGGTCAGTGCTGGAGCGTGTGTTGTGAATGGGGCTGGAGTGGTGAGGTTTAAAGGTGAGCTCAGAGAGCAAGTGCACACAGGCACTCACATACACATGCACACACGCATGCTCACAGACATACATAATGGATCGATCATAAGGGACAGAAAGGTGACAGAGAGGTGCTGTTGACTGAGTGTCTTCCATGGGCGAGGCTCTCTGCAGTGAGTGCATCTCTAGTGGACTGAGTAGGGTTAGGATACGACAATGGGAACTAGGTGTCCCGTTTCCTGCTCTTCCCAGTATGGAGGAGAAATACTCATGACTTTCAGTGTATCTGATTCTTTGTGAGCCAGGCTGGGACTAGAAACAAGACTCATCTACTTGTGTTGGGCAGGAGAGAGATGGGGGTGTATGTACTCAGCCAGAGGGACTGAGAGGAAGCCTTGCAGGCAGGCTGAGTACAGTATCCAAAAATCATGGCAACTTGTTAGCTGTGTGACCTTAGGAAAGTTATTTAACCTCTCTGAGCTTCTGTTAGTTATCTGGAAAATGAGAATAGTAGTCTCTTAGAGAGTGTTTTGGTGAACTTCCAACAAACCACTCTACAAGGTAATATTGTCATTTTGGTTTTAGAGATGAGGAAGTGAAGTACAGAAAGGTGAAATGACTTGGCCAAGGTCATGCAGGTAAGTGGACTATTCTAACAGAAAGGGGAGAAGTGGTGTGGGGGGTGCCCCGCCTAGGCAGGCTAGAACTTATTTCAGGAATGTCAGATCTGGGCAGCGTAGCTCCGGGCACGTTGGCACTATCTCCTCCATGTTGGCCACTATACGTTGCTTACTTATCTTCAAGGTGCCCGCTCTTCTCTCTTGGCATAAATTAAACTGACAGCCTGCTCCCAAACACAAAGATATGTTATTTTTTCACTTGTGACCTGTGTCGCCCTCCTCTCTGCTCGTTCCTTTGATTTCTTTGAAGCATGCAGGGGGTTCTTTATCTCTTCGAAACATCTTGTTATTTGGATTTGCTTTTATGGCCAGCTGAGAACTCCTTGAAATATATGCTCACGGAACCAAGGTGAGATTCCTGCTGAAGGTGGCCTTGAGTCTTATCTTGTCAGATGTGACATTTTCTTTGTGTCGTATGTGTGACCATGCTCAACAAGACTTATACATTTTACAATGTAGAAGTGATGTAACTGCTCTCACAGTCAGCCTTTCATAAACCCACCTTGGTTCATGGTTAGAGTCAGGGATAGATCTTAGGGTCATGAAATGACTCAGCAAGACCAGATGGACGGTTATGGCAACAGCCCAGGCCAGGTCAGTGATGGCTCCACCTGGAAAGTGTCGATGAGGATGGAACAGATTCATGAACCATTCAGGATGCCATGTCATGCTTTGCTCGCTAAACATGATTTGCTGAGACATCAGGCAGGGAAGAGTTGGCAATAGCGATGAGATGTATAGGTTTAGGGATAGGTGGCTGATGATGTTGTCGTATACCAAGAGAGGAGACCGGAGAAGATGACCAGCTCTGGGAGAGGAAGAATAATGACTGCAGTTTGGGGTGAGCTGTTTCTGAAGCTCTGGAAGCCAGGGTGAGTTGCAGAATTCAGGAAGCGAGTAAAGAGAGGGTCTGGATCCCAGGAAATATGGAGTCTTGAGATATCATTGGTCTACACAACACAGTACCTGGACTCTGGGACAATTTGCATTTTTTATTATAATTCTTACTTGCTCGTTAGGTTTATATTTGAATGGCTATTCTGCATCCTGTGATGATTGCATTCTGAATCCTGACCAGATATCGATTCTGAGTGGCTTTGTCTGAGATCACATAAACCTTTAAGCGACCCTAGCAATGCAAAGATTCTTTTGAGTGGGTTAATAGGATTGCAAAGCAGAACCCACTAAGAATGTAAGAACTTCTTAGACTTTCAATAAAAAGCAATGGATAGGCTGACAAGCTTTTATACCAAATTCTCATTTTGTTTCAAGGGTTGTCATGAGATCAGGAGGACAGCAGAAAATCTGTGATGTCATGAACAGGAAACTGACTTGCTGACAGAAAACAAAAGCCAGAGATAAATGGCTACATCTCTGGTGGGGAGGTGAGGGGAGTATAAACATCAAGGTTCTCAGGCTCATTAACTTATTTTATATCTTTATAGTGCAGTTCAAAGGGGAATAGGTAATTAAAATATCCAAGTTTTTAGATAAAGTTAATCTCTTTCATCATATAATGTGGGTGAAAAGCAGATAATGTGAGGAAATGTTCTGTGCTGGGCCAGGCATATTGTCACACAGTGGACATAAAATACTTTTCAGTTAAGAGGGCAGTTTGGTGAGCAGTTAAGAATGTGGACTCAGGACCTGGACTGCCTGAGTTCAAGTTTTGGCTCCCCTCTTCTCTGTGCTGAGTGTCCTCCTTACAGAAATGGGGTTAACGCAGAGTGGCTGTTATGAGCACGCAGGGCAGTGCCTGAAACGGCGTAAGCAAGTGCTCGAGAGATGTCAGCTCTACTTCATTCACCCCATCCCCCAACATGCCTATTCCATTCCTGCTCTTCCAGGGACACAGGATTTTCACGGAGGTCTTAGTAGACATCGATCCCGCTATTTCTTCCGAGAGAAAATGAAAGGAAAGTGGGTTACCCTCCACAGCCTGCGTCCAAGCTTCCCAACGGCACTTCCAATCGTGTCCACATTGTGCACCTGGCAGCATGCAGTACTCAGGTGTGGGCCAAGAGCTTGTCCAAGGGCCACCAGCACGCTCGTGTGGGGAGTCTGGTCCACAGACTGTGTCTTCAAAGTTCCCCAAACCTGCACAACATGTAACAACTGAAGTCACTCATTTGGTGGTGCTAGGGAAAAACAAGAAAGAGTGGAAAGAGGGCCCTTTTAGTGTGGCTTCCCATCATCTCTGTGCATAATTCCTGCCGCCTCAAGTTCCTGAAACATGGACATTCCAGGGGCCTAAAAAGATCCTCATATCTTCAGAAAGAACTAACACAGGATGAGCAATGCTACTGAAATGGAACATGCTATTTTGAATGTGTAATCTCATATATTCCTCAAAATAACACCGAGAGGTAGGTCGCTTATGTCCATTTTACAGAAGAGAAGGCCAAACCTCATGGTCATGTAGTTTCTTAGAACTAGGGGTAGCCCTTAGACCCCTCTTGTCACATTTCTGTACAAACATGACTTACTTGAGACCCCCTTGGAGATATTATAAGGAATTTTTGATACTTAGAGATCCAGAGTGCTACTTTAAATATACAGTGCCATTGTTCTTACTCCAGTTAATATGGCCTTATATTTCCTTAACTGGAAACCATGCCAAATATATTGTATTGCCAAATTTAAGTTGTAAAATCAGCTTACGTTGCCGACATGGTTTCTTCAGGGAGTTCCAGTTCTTCCACTGGTTCTGAGCCTTGAAGAGAATTAAAGTTATGCCTTGGCAAAGAGCACCTATAGCCTATTCTGCTTGCTCTCTTTTTTATCCCGCCCCCCTTTTGTTCCCCTCCCTTTCTCCTCCCACCCTTTCCTTTCTTCTCTAGGGGGAAAAAAAATCCTGATTGTACTTCATTGCTAAGAAGCTTAAACAGCCTGAATAGACCATCTTCATTAATCCAGACCCCACCATTTTATCTCCACCCGGGTTTTCCTTTCTCCTTTGTTACTGTATTAGCAATTAGAAGAGCCGAAGAGGCAAGCGAGTCCTCCAATGACACCTGCTTAGAAGCTGAGACAGTGCTGCCTGGAACCAGTAAGCAACATGGCGCGTCACCTGCAGCTTCTAGGTGACAGGCACACTGACAGTATCACAGGGAAACAGCCCTTGGTGGGCCATCCTCCATTTACTCACACCGTGCCATTCCACAGCTTCAGAGCAAACTAACAAAAGCTTCCTTTCTTTCTTTCTTTCTTTAACATCATTATATAATCTCTACCATGTGAAAGTGGAAGCTGAAACGTTAAAGCAAATATATCTTAAATGAATTTTCTCTTATAGCTTATATAGTCTATTGGATAGTCCTATTTTTAGTTTCCTTTGATACTAATTTTTTTTTTTTAAGTTTCAATATTTAATTCTCAGTCCTAGACAATGCTGTGTGAGGTTATACATGTTTCAGCCCCAGGGAGAATTTCAGTTTGCATGCTGGCCCGCCTGTTTGCAGTTGACAGATGTAACCTACTCCAGAGCAGAGGAAGTCTCCAGGGAGGTTTTAATTTCTTAATATTGAAATGAGCGCAATGTTTATGGTCTTAATCAGTGAATAAAAAAACAATAAAGTTGCTAAGTGTCATTTTTTTAACTCAGTGTAAGAGGATTTTAGGAAATTTCAATTGCTTTTTAAGTTACTGATGAAAGTTAATTTTCTCTGTGTTCGAGAAGATTCTTTCATTAGTTCTGCAATCATCACACTGCAGGTAAGAGACTTGGCTTAGCTGAGCTGTAGACCATTCTTTGGCAGGGAAAGGGTGGATGTGCATACAGTGGTTGCTCTTTGATTTGCAGAGAACACGACTTGGCATTCATCACATTTCAGGAGCTCAGAATATGGGAGGATCCATTTAAAATTGCAGCAGAAATCTTTTAATGCCAACTGCATTCTTTCAGAATATATGCTAGTTTAGGCCATATTGAAGACTATTTCTATGCACGAAGAAAGGACTTACTAATGATAAATCCTTTTTATCATTTATAAAGTCATAATGAACATGTTTCAACCTTTTGCCTGAACAAATAATTTTATACACAAAAAGCTGATGTGTTACATTCAGTCATTCTTACGTGTTTCCTCATTTAATGCAGATTCAAACCACATTACTTAAAGCTGAACGTTCCTCAGTTGCAGGGGTCATATGTTATTCAATTCTGGTTCCATTATTACCTTGTAGAATGCCTTAATAGGGACAAAATAAGTGTTGTGTTTGTTTTTTTAAAAAGATTTATTTTATTGTGAGTGTGAGAGGGACACAAGGTGGTAGGGCCCAGAGCAGTCTCCATAGTTGTACATCATCAGTTGTGACATAGTTTCATTTCACACAGGTGGATGTGGGGCTGTGCAGGGCAGGAACCGAATTGGGGGCCTCCCATGTTTGCCACCATCCTGGTGGTCACCAGTTGCGCCACAGTTCAGCATGTGGGTTTGCATGGGTTGAAGCTGTGATTCGATCCCCAGACCTCACAGCTGCATGACAAACTCTCAACCTGCTGAGCTATCCCAGCATCCCCCAAATAAGTATTTCTTGAACTAAATTGAAAAGGAAAATTGTTAATGTGTATGTGTGTGTGTATGTGTAGATATATGTAGTTATTATATATGATATAAAATATAAACCATGTTACAGATCTAGAGCCAAGATGCTCAATACCAGAGTCTCAGGGCAGGGGTTATGCATTTGAATTCTAAACATAACTTTGGACTATATAAAAAATGTTCAAAACCCAGTAGTAACAACCAACCAATCAATTCAAAAAAGGAACAGATAAAAGATATGAACAGTCACTTCACCAAAGAAAATATACAGAAGACAAGTAAGAACAGCCAAAGATGCTTGGCAGCATTAATCATTAGGGAAATGCAAGTGACAACCACACTGAAAGACCACTGCACACCAGCTAAAATGGCTAAATGAAAAAATAATGGCAACACTGAGTGTTGGCAAGGATTCAGAGCATCAAGAGCTCTCAGACATTGTTGGGGGGAATGCAAAATGGTGCGCTTGTTTGGAAAACCATTTGGCGATTTCTGAGCAAGTTTAATATACATTTGCCATGTGACCCAGTCATCCCACTCTTATGTCTTTACCTAAGAGAATTAAGACTTATGTTCACATAAAAACCTATACCTAGATGTTGATAGCAGCACTATTTATAATAGTCCCCAATTGGAAATAATCCAAATGTCTTCAGGTAAATGAATGAGTAGCTAAACCATGCTATGTATATGCCTGAGAAGGCCTTTGACTCTCACCTTTGGCTGACCTTGAGAGAAATAAGACAAAGCTGGAAACTGATGTGGCCACAAAGCTATATTTGCTCCAACCCATGCATGGGGCTGAAGGGTGGAAGGCTTATTGCTTCATGGCATTTAACCCTGTGCCCAACCGTTAGCTGATTATTTGCTCACCAAGCAGAGATTTCAGTGTCCACATATGAGAGGAAAGACAGACTTTACAGAATTAGTCCAAGAAAGTCACTAAACAAATAGCAGCAGCAGCAAACTGATAGGGAGAGTAGCCTGATTTTCAGAGTTATATTATATTATGTAAAATGCCCAGTTTTCAAGGAAAAATTATGAGACAAGGAAACATGAAAATAAAACTTGCTAGACAAGACTATGCTCAGAGAACTAAAGGGAACCATGTCTGAAGAATTAAAGAAAAAAAGAAAAGAAAACGAGAACAATCTCTCAGCAAATAAAGAATATCAATAAGGAGATCGAACTGAAAATATATAAAAAAGAAATAAATAGAAATGCAACAGTATAATACCTTCAATGAAGAGCATCACCCAGGGGCTGCATCTGCTGAGGAAAGAATGAGTTAATGAAGATGAGTTCATTGAGATTCTCCAGTCTGGGGAAGAGAAATGAAAAGACATGGAGATGTTTGTCCATCTCTGAGACGATGCTTAAAACCACGAGCATGTAAACTTTTTATTGGGTGGTGTGTGAACTATAGCTCCATGAAAGTTATCTGAATAAAGAGAAGCAGCGTTTAGAAAGCCTTCTGGAACACAAGGCTCGAAGAAGACAGTGTGTTTCACAGGAGGGCGAGCGCCTAGCTCAACCTCAGTTTGCACTGTGGGAGCTGAGGCCTGGCTGGAGAAGCACACCGCCCAGCGTTTGTGATGTGACAGATATGAGGGGCTCTGCCTGTCCCAGAGTCACAGTGATGACATGCCAGGGGACCGCAGACTGCCTTGGTTTTAGCCTGAGCAGCCCCCTAGTCCTCCTGGGCAAGTCAGGATGGTCGGCCACTGTGTCTTCGGTTCACATCGGGATGAGTCCTCGCTCCTGTGGCCCTAGGTCCCTGCAACTCCTGCACAAACGAGAAGTGGTGGCATTTAGAAACGTTCCTGCCGAGTTCTGCGCACTACACATGCTTCAGCTGGCATGTTGCTCTACGTCTTTCTCCATGCAACCTTTTCGGAATGAAGGAGCTTTCTCCTTTTCATGAAATCTGCATTTCCTCCCCAAGGTGAGAGCCAGCGTCCTTGGCTTCCTCTGAGAAGTGACAAGTGGGTTCTTTTGTATACTACACACAAAGAATCTAACAAAAAATAATTAATGTTGCCACGTTTCAGATATGAAAAATAAGTCAATTGATTTCAGATATGGAAAAGCAGATGATAACCCCTGGAGATATATCCAGAGGGAGCAGAGAGACAAACAGAGAGCGATCCATGTCCTGTAACACTGAAAAGCCATGAAAGGAAAGCTCATATAGGAAAAGTCATTTGAATTATTTTTCAAAACCAGCGGTCCTCAAAGGAAAGATCAAGTCCAGAGAAAGCAGCAGTCCTTGAATGTGGGATTGCGTAAGTCACAGGAAGCACAGTGAAGCCAGAGCGCATGGGCAGCGACACTGTTCAGCTGTGTGCTCCGGGGCTGCCTTTCTTGGCCTGAGACAGGGTCCCCCAGCTCAGCTTCTCCTCTTTCCTCCCGGGAGGGGCCCTGCCTTTCAAGGCACGAAGTAGAGAAGAAGGACCCCATTCCGCTTGTACCCAGGAAACGCTGCCTGGAATTTGTAAGGTAAGGGAAGGCAGACGATAACAACGACGTCATGGAAAGATAAGTAATTAGCCACCTCTTTCCCCCTGCGCGCCCCGCGTGGCTCAGTTGGTCTGAAAGACATCGCTGCAGGCAAGCCCATGCCCCTTCGAAGCACCTGCCATCTTCCCCTGCGTGCAAGTGGTCCCTTTAATCTTGTGTTCTCCTGTGCTGCTGTAGCCGCTGGGCGGTGGATGCGCAGAAAGTGCGCAGCTGGGTCACCTTACATGGGAGCAAACACAAAGCAAGACCATGAACTTGATGCCTCCAAAGCTCTCTCCCTCTCAGCTTTCCCCACGCCTCCTCTCCAGGCCTTTCGTCACTCCTCGAATACGCCTCCTTCCCTCTCTCTCTCCTTCCCTGCACTTGGAACGCCCTTCAGTGCCCTCACAGCCACCCATTGTAAAATTGCCAGGTCACCATCCATGTCCCTCAGGACCCACCTTCCCAGCTGCACGAGTCTTCCTTTCCTTCATGGCCGTGGGGGACGCTCCTTGCACCTTCCGTATCCTAACGCGGGCCCTCTGCCTTGCCTGTGCATGTCGGTCTTAGCCAAATTCGAACTCCCTGATGGATGGACAGTGGGCCCCTTCCCTGGCCAGTGTGTGGGTGTGGCTCCCCCTCTTCGTTTTAGTTATCACTCCGCACCCCCGGGGCCACCACGTTCTCATCAGGTGACCGGACTCCCCTCAAAACCATGAACTCCTTCAACGCACGGAACCTTTACCCCTCCAGGCCTACGTCACGACACCTAGTGACATGGTTCCCATTACAGTGGGCACCTATGTTGTGACTGATCATGTGCCCGTCTTTACCCACCCCATCTCCCACCTCTAGTGAGAGCCACTCTGGGCCAGGATGGCCTTGTTCACCTCCGTGTGACTGGCGCCTAGCACAGACCATAGCACACGACAGATGCCCCACAGTGATCACTGAAATTACTTCCGTGAAGATGGAGAGTTGAGAAACTTACTCTAGGGGGTCTTGTGGGCGTGCCCTGAGCTCCTCCGCCTCTCTCCCCTGGTCTTTCAGCACCAGTTCCCATCCAGGGACAGCCAGGGCACTGTAGTGGAGCACATAAAATGTTCTGTGTGGGCACTCTGCTCCAGATTGTCGTTGCCCTCACACCAGGACCCAGTGCTGGCCACCTGTGGCCAAGATCCAGGCTGTGCTGGAAGCCCCCGCCCCAAAGTGACATAATCCCCTTCCACTCATAGCTTGTTGACCAGAGCAAGTCACATGGGCAACTGGGCTTCAAGAGATGGGGTGAGGAGTGCTGGTGACCTCTTAGGCCTGCGTTGGCCCGCGAGAGCAGGGCTTCTCAGATTTTAACATGTACAGGGGTTGCCTAGAGATGATTTTAAAATGAAGATTCTGATTCAGTGGATCCGGAAAAGGGCCAGACTTTGCATTGATAACAAGCTGATAGCCCGCTGACCATACTCTGAGGAGCAAGTAAAGCTTTTAATCCTTCCTGGCCACACTGCTCTCTTTCCCTCTCCCCATTCTCTGCAGAGATGAAGATCGCAGCTCTATCATTTGCATTGCTAACCAAGAAAAATATCCTTGCCGGTCAGAAGACACTCGTGATTTATCTCAAGGGGGTAGGGGCACAGAGGAATTTGTAATGAAAGCCATTAACTGCCAGATGGACACAGCTCCCGAGTCTGGGGCTGGGCAGAACACAAGCATGCTGTAGCTGTTCTAAGAAGCCAAACCATCCTATGTAGAGGCCACCATTTGCATAAGCAGGTTTTGTAAATGGACCAGATTAGATCTAATTCTGTCACTCCTCTTTCGACTTTGCATCCCTTTGTGTCACACAACTGTGAAGGGTTAGTGCAGCTCTGACTGGTCCTCACAGAGGCCTCAGCCCCTTTGAGTGCTCTCCTTATCAATGTCCCGTCATCTTTCCGGGGATCTTTGGCTCACCCTGATTTGTTCCCCTGGCTGTGCTGACAGTCACAGCTTAACTCACAGGCGTTGATCCCATGGTTTCAGAGCCGGTAGCTCCTGTTGTTCTAGGGTCCACTATGGAGAGGGCAAACCCACACAGCTGCAGTTTTGTGGGTGCTCTGTGCCGCCCTGAACTGGAAGCATATGAGCCTCAGCTAGGCTCAAAATAGATAGCGTTTTTCTTTCTAGTGGTTTTCTTTAAAAGCCATGCCAGTCATCTTATATCCTTTCCCAGAAGTTTTGATTGATGGCAATCTGGTCAGCCAGAAGCTGCCAATGGAGTAAAACTGCTGACTTGGACATTGGCATTGGCTGAGCTTATTAAGCCTGAATGGTGTGTGTGAGTGTGTGTGCATGCACGCCCGCGCGCACACACACATGCACAGACTAGAAACATAGCATGGGATTCAGTGGAATTAGATCTGGAAGTAACTGAAGGGATCCTCAGTTCAGACAGGAAAGGGAGGAACTGAGGAGCGGGCTATGCCTGGTACATGCTCCCTGCTGCCGCTAGAGGGCAGAGTGAGGAGTAGAATCCATGTCTCCTACCCCAGAGCCTCTAAAGCAGACCTAGTGGGCCCCTGGGCAACAGTTTCAGCTGAGCTCTTCAAGGTCAAACCCCAATTTCCCATGGGCTCAGCATCATAAATTGGATTTCAGTTCTAGGATGAAATATTAACGTGTTTTTTTTTTAAGTGACCCTAAAATAAAATGAAACACACATTTACATTGTACAAATAATTACCTAAACACCCAACACTCAAGATAAGGCTAAAAACTATTTCAGTGAGTGGAGGAGGTGGGATTAGGTTTGATCCGATGGAATGAGGCTTTAAACATGTGAATCTGATGAGGTTCGCACTGCGGGTCCCTTCCTTTCCTAGTGACTTTCCCTTGGGCAACAGCCATTTCTCACTGGGACTTCAAACTGTGATTGAATTAAGGTCATCTGCCTTGAAAGTATTCCTTGCCGTTTAGATGTGCCTGCATCTTCTCAGAACCGTATGGATGGGGACTGGGCAGTTGCCATGATGACTTTCGACTTGGTGGCCCTGTCTAAAGATTCCGAATACAGGGCCCCTGGGTGGGCTCCAGAGGGTCATAGAAGCCTTTGAAATTATAAGTAGATGTCTGATTGTGACTTTATGTGAGAAGAGTGTCCATAATGTTTATTGGATTCTCAAAAGAATCCATGACCCCACCCCCAAGATGTAAAGAACCACTATCATAAATTCAACTTTTTTTTTAATGATACATTTTCTAGGTAAGGAAAAGCGTCAGTAGGTTACTCCATACGATCGGGGTTGAATGGATATTACAAAGCAGCTCTGTGCACAGTTATACGCACATACATATGAGAGCACATTCACGTGCAGTTGTGCACATACACACCTCTCCCACACACGTGTCAGTGTCTGTAGAACCAACCCCCTCCCCAGCCTCTCTGCTCTGCTCTCTAGAATGCCAAGACAAGGTCCTTGGTGGCTTCGTAGTGACCCTTTGTACCTCAGACACTCTGCCTTACAGTACAGACGCAACTCCCTCAGTCTCGCTTAGCCTACATTTCCAAATTCTGGGGACAGCTGTACGTGGAAAGGAGTCTGGAATCTAGAGCTGGACAGACCTAGCTTCCTATCCCTGACCCACCACTAACGCTCCAGGTGCATGGATTTGAGCATGATTCTTAACCTCTCGGGATTTCCTCATGGGTAAAGTCAGAACAATGACACCCACCCCTGGAGGGTTGCTGGCACGATGACACGAGACAGTGAGAGAAAAAGCGCCCTGCAGCTTTGGTCAGGCCTATTGAAGGACCCCTGCAGACCCACCCATGACTTCACTGGAAATCCCACGTGGAGCCTGGCACTGAAAGTGCAAACTCTGCTTTATAACCTTCAAGCAGTTCCTCTGTCATCTCTTGGCATCAGGTGCTACTTGGCAAGTTTCTGGAATTTGGTATTTGGAGGGCATTTGTCCCTCTGAGTGGACGGGAAACAGGCAGTCCCAGCTAGAAGGTGACTTTAAACTGGCTCTTGCATTTGTTTTTCATCTTCAGAATACAATCACTTACATGGATCAGCTGAGGTGGGTTAAGGAAAAGAATGATCGCACAACATGTTTGGAGCAAGTCTTTTCACTGTTGGACTTGGTTTGTGCACTTCTTGGGGAGCTTAATATCTTAACGGACATGCACAGGTCAGGGAGCATCTAAGTCACTGTTGTGGGATGTGCTTGTCATGTGGCAAGATGTATTATTTGAAAGCTATAAAAAAAGAAAAAAAAAGAGAAGTAACCCAAGTGCCCAGTGATGGATGAATGGCTAAACAAAATGTGATATTTATATAGACATTCTGACTCACTCTGCAGCACAGACGAACCTTGAGGACATTATGCTAAGTGAAAGAAGCCAGTCACAAAAGGACAAATACTGTGCGATTCTGCTTATATGCAGTACCTAGATCAGTCAAATTCATCGAGACAGAAAATAGAATGGTGGTTGCCAGGGGCTGTGGGGAGGGAGGAATGGAAAGTTGTTACTTAATAGGCACAGAGTTTTAGTTTTGCAAGATGAAAAGTTCTGGAGATTGAGGGTGCTGATGGTTATGCAACAATGTGAATGTACTTACTACTGAACTGTATGCTTAACAGTGGTTAAGATGGGAAACGGGCAGTTATGTATATTTAAGCACAATTTTGTTTTTAAATCAGATGACTTGAGAAATACACATCACATATTTTTTAGTTCTAGGGATATAGGGGTGGGGGTGGGAAGGGTCTGATCTAAATGTAGGATGATCCTTATGTATTTTCAAATTTTCATTTGATTTTTATATTGTTTATTGATGGGAATATGGTTAGTGACGTGGAGTATGTTAGTCATATGTAAAAATATAGATTGAGTAAGGCGGTGATGGCTATTAGTTAGAACTCTTTTAGATATTTTGAAATAATAAACTGTTCTGCTCTAGGGGAAAGGTGGCATCTGTAGCAGTCCCCTGGGACAGTGGTCTCACCGTAGTAATAGAACTACATAGTCAGGACAAAGGCTCTAGTCCCAGCTCCGCAGTTTACTTCGCACAAGCCTCTTCTCCCTCCGGGCTTCACTGTCTCCCGCTGAGAAAGAAGAAGAAGCATTCTCCCTTCTGAAGTCACTGCAAGCCTCACATGGACTGGAGTGCGTGCGTGAGGAAGCCCTTTGGAGACACTGCAGTTGGGGACAAAAGCAGGGGCTTGGATTACCACTGGCCTCTCTGCCTTGATATTCTTCTGACCTCACCTGTTGACACTCCACCATGGCCCGTGCTCTGGGACCTCCAGGCTGTGCTTTCTGGGGCAGGGTGAGGGGGTGGGGGGTGGGGTGTGTGTGTACAGGAAACTGTATTGTTTCCATACCGAGTAGGCTGAGTATACTCGGGCACTTGGAGAAGCTAATCATATGCTTGTTCACAGGTTACAGCAAGCTTCTGAATGGTCAATGTTCATTCATTTATTGAAAGGAAGGTTTCTTGCCAGCAGACCTGGAAGGGTGGGTTGGGCCCAGGGCACTTCTGCTGGGGAATGACCTGGATACTTGGGTGTTTGTGGTGTTTGGCAGGAGTGGCTGGAGACAGCTGTTGTTGTTGTTGTGTTTGTTTGTTTGTTTGTTTTGGGGGAGGGGGGTTGCGAGCTCTGCCACAGCTGACTGAGACCCACCTCTTCTTCTTGCCCCACAGAGATTGGCTGTGAAATTGTAGAAGTGGGGTAGGCATGGGGGGATGGAAACAGAGGCCGACTTCAGGAGGGCAAGATGGGCCGGCCAGCTTTCCTCCAGTGTAGGGTTTGATGGGAAAGGGAGCCAGTACTTCATCTGGTTAAAATATGCCAGGCTGCTATGCGCTCTCTAGGCCTTATCTCTGATTCTCACACTAGGACAATGAGCTAGGTGTTATACCCATTTTACAGACAGAAAAGCTGCTTCCATAAAGAAAATGATGAGGGAATAAAGACATAGGAGGCTTCCTGGGGCCTTCTAATGTAAAGGCGAGGTAAGAGTCTGTGAGAAGCATGACCAATAACATGAGGTGACCTTCCAGAGGTTTCTTGAGCCATGTGTCACACTGATGTGCGTTACTGTACTGACTCCACTTACTTTCCTCTAAAAAAATCAGCAGGGGAAAAAAAAAACATGCCACAAACAAGAAGCTCTAAATAATGGTTTTGGAGTCAGCAAGAGTGGGAGATAGAAAAGTGAGGGAGGGGTGAGAGAGTTAGATCCAGATTCTTTCTTCCCCTGGAGCTAGGTCCTGAGTAGGGAACCTAGCAGAGGCAGAGGGCATGCAGGGCTGGCTTTCTGTGCAGCGGTGGGTGGAGCCAGCCCCGAGCCTGCACTGGGGAAGGACGTGTGGGGACCTGGGGTTTGACTAACGAGAGAGAACATATTTCCTGGCAGATGGGTTTCGAGTCAGCCTGGGCGGTCACTTTGGCGGGGGCCAGTCCTCCAAGGCTTGCACTCGTTCCTCACACCACAAGGTGGCGCTGTGGAGCCTGAAAGGAGAGCTGGCCGTCCTTTGGGGGCGGCATCAGCCCTGTGCCAGGGGTGGGACCCAGCAGCCTGGGGACCCCGTAGGGATTTGTGCTGTGAGGACAGCTATGCTGGAGGCCATGGTGTTTGCGGCAGCTGTGCCTGCACGAGTTTCCCGTGGGTAGTGGGTACAGCCTCCTTTTCACAAGAGACCAGCAAACGGCGTAGGCGCTGTGACTCACCATTTCTGTAATTAGGAATGGCCCGTCATTGGTGCAGGTCCCCCAGATGGACGGTGGGAGGGACTGTGCAGTCTGTGCATATGTGCCTCCCCAGTCGCGAGCCCCCCACGACATGGGAGTGATACTGGGCTCAGGGTAGCCTTCCATCCGCTCTAATTCATTAAGGAAAAGTAGGTGACTCGCCAGCAGTGATGCTTAGCCATTAGCAGTAACATACTTATGCGCCCCCATAATTGGGGCTCCTGGTGTACGGTGGTGGTGTACAGACATGTCCATCCTGCAGCAGGGATGGCTTTGAATGAGGCTCATCACACGTTCTTAAAACATGATGAGGCTGGTTTTTTTGTGTGCCTTTTTTTTTTTTTTTTTTTTGCTTATCAGCTATTGTTAGTGTTAGTGCATTTCTTCCAGCATGGCTCAGGGAAGCCAAAAGGTTGGACACCCTGTTGTAGGAGAAGTGACAAAAGGCCCAGGTGTGCCTCCAGCACCTGCACAGCTTGTCTGGGGTCAAACTGACCCGTGGACTTAAAGGCCCAGAAGGACCATCAGTAACTGAGTCTTCAACTCCCACTTCCCCCAGCACCCTAGTCACCCGCTAGAAGAGCAAAGAGGCGTTTTCAGGAGCTGAGGCCACCTTCTGTGGAAGACGATTGGTCCTCCCTGCAAGGACACAGCTGCCACAATGCCTTGTCTAAAGAGTAAACCCACCCACGGAATTGGCCAGGGGCCTGTGACAAGGAAAATGATGGCCTGAGCACCGTCTCACTGTTCCTTCCCAGCTCCGCAAGGAGGTGGCAGCAGGGACCCAGGTGGAAGCCCCAAAGGTCAAGAGAATCTCCAAGAGGTCCCAAGACTCACCCGTGTAATTCATTCATTCATTGCTTATACATTAAGCGCTGAGATGAAGCAGACAGACAAGACCGTCTGCACTCAAGGAGGACACCGTCTAGTGTTTGCCTTGCCAGAGGGGAGTGGAAGGGGCCTGGAGACACAAGTTACAGTGCAATGTCCCAAGCACTGTGAGGGACAGGCAGATTGCAGGAGTGTCCAAGGGGCAGTCATTTCTGCCTTACAGAATCAGGACAAGCTTTATAGAGCTGGGGACGTTTGATCTGGGTGCTGAGAGATGAGTAGGTGTTCATGCGATAGGGAAGAGAAGACAGAACATTCTAGGAGGTCATGGGCAAGGGGATGGAATGTTCAGGAGAGAACAGGACTCAGAGAGGAAGAGAGAAGAAAGAGCGAGACAAGGGTGAGGAGGTAGATTGGAGCTCAGCAGGGACGGGCTCTCCTGAGGGATGTGGGAGAGGCTTCCACTTGGTGGATTAGGAAGCGCTGTTCCCAGCACGTGTGCTCCCAGCGTCAGACAAGTCCCTAGAGGGAGATGTCACGTTCTATGTCCCCTGTATATTCACCCAGCACAGTTGACCAGGTGGACAATGGCAGAACTGACCGCCACAGTTTACAGTCACAGCAAGCACACAAACAAGCAGAAACAGCCGTGTACGTCACTGCAGGGTCCCGGGCTCTGGGTCCAGCTGCGTGTGTCTGGTGAGACCTCTTGGAGGGGACCGGCCCTGGAAGGTGGCTGAAGAGAGTGACTTGCTTTTTGTAAAATGAAAAGGCAGGGGCTGTGGGGCAGCAGGAAAATAGAGATGAGATGGGAGTTTTCATTTCCCTACTCCGCCTTCTCTCAGTCCAGTTCCGATTGCGGGTTTTGTCCTCTCCCCCAATTAGAGAGCAGGGGTGCGGAACAGCCACGGCCCTGTGCTGGGACCATCTCAGCCTGGAGCCTGGCTGGCCCCGTGCTGAGGGGACAATGTGGACCTCAGCTCCAGTGGCTCTAGCCTGTGTCTGCCACCCCAGACCTGGCCAGAATGTCCCAGTTGAAGAGGGAGGTGGAGGACAGCATAGCTCTGTCTTCTGTACGTTTCCATCCGTGTTTATTCTGGGTTTTTTCCTCTCAAATAAAAATGAAGTGTCTGCCATCTTGTGGCAGAGGTTGGGTACTGCCTGGACCCCCATCTTCATGCCCCACTTCCCACTGCTTCCCCAAAAGGACATTGCCCCTTTGGGGGTGATCCGTGGGCAGGAATCCATGAGAGCTCCTGTGAAGGGGGTGAGCTGGCCGCCCGCCTCTGGTAGAGAGGCTTCCGGGAAGGCCTCTCATGTTGGTACAAGGAGGACGACCATCTCTGAGAGGCTAGCGTGGGCAGGGTGAGAGGAGAGGACAGAGCCCAGATGAGGGGAGGCAGCAGAGGCCTACGTAGGCACAGACCTGCAGGGGAACCCGGCCCTCAGGGCAGGGCACACAGAAGGGGCAGAGGGTCTCCACAGCAGGCAAGCTCCCATTCAGAGTGGTCACAGCCCGGAAACCTTTAAGATCACCTTGGACTGTGGGAGACTCCAGTCCACCTGTGCAGAGCATCTCCTGTAGCGCCTGAGAGGAGCAGGCATCAGGGGGTGTGAGTGGAGGGGCCCTGGAGGGTATTTCGAAGTCCCACACCTAGTGAAGAGTGTGAACTCCACTTGTACACCCAGCCCGCTCCGGAGCCAACCTTTCAATTGATTATTTGGACCCTGCAACAAGAAGCAAGAGATTATTTTCAATCAGTCCAAGACACTCTCTGGTTCTCTGAACTTAGGCCAGGATTGTCAAGTCCTGACCTTGCATCCTTTTCTTCCCTCAAGCTCTAGGCCACGCCCCCACAGACCTTGTGTTTGTCATCTTCACCGGAATATTCCACTGTCACCGCCACCTAGCGTCCCAAAGGCTGCCTTCAGTGGCAAATACTAGTGATAATTAAGTACATGCATTGCCGCTGTACCCTGTGGGCACTGATCCGTTTTCATCCCAATGAGGTCATTCCTAATTCTGACTAACCAGGACAGTTAACCAACCCCAGGTTCTCGTTCTCCGTGAGGTTCTGCTTCCTGAAAACAATCCTGGCACCAAATGTTGTGCGAGGTGGGATTCAGTCACGCAAACAGAAAGCGCCCGAGGTATTTCAAGCAGGGTGGGTTCTACAAAGAGACGTGGGTGCTTCCAGAATCAGTAGAAAGGCTGTTGGGAGTGAAGGTCAGGGGAAAGCCGACCGCTGGATTTCAGGACACCAAGAAGTTACAGAAACTGCTAGAAATCGTTGCTGATGGCTTTAATTGCCTGCTGCTTGAGAATGGTCCTCAGAGGAGTGGGAGGGAGGTCTCCGGCCTGCTCTGCAGATCCCTGTGCTGCTGCTCACAGCCTCACCTTGCAAATCATGGCTTCTCCTCAGGGTTAGCCTGCCAGGTTTCCTGTGTGCTTCTGTCGCTGGTGACATCTACACTGGAGCGCTGCTGGCAATCGAATCTGGGGAATGTCATTTCCCAGCTTTCGGCCTAAGCAATACCAGGGCAAGCCGAGCACGTCAAGGATCAGGACGCACTATCTGACACACACGTTTAATGACGGATGATAATAATAGCACTTCCTTCGTTTGGCTGTTGTGAGGCTAAAATTAACATTGTGAAATCTTTGTGAGGAGTGTGGCATATGGTAAACCCTGGATAATTGCTGGTTTACAAAAAAAAAAAAAAAGTGTCAAAACTGATGTCAGAATGGCTCCTTGTTGTCATTTCTAACCCCTGGAAGGAAACTGGCTGCTTCTGAGCCCCAGGGTCCAACCCTCCCCGCTTGGCGAGGATCCTGCCCCTCACCATCCAGCCGACTTGTCAGATCCTCAGTCTGCCTTGGTCTGGCACAGATTCAAGAGCAGGGTGAACGTTCTCAGGAAAATAAACTGTGGCAGTGAATCCTGCTAAATATTAATATTGAATTCCCGGCACCGCAGATGTGAGCACTTCCTCTCAATTGGACCAACAGATAGTCAGGCACTGCCTGATTCTCTTACGGAAACACAAGCCCCAGGCCCCACCTTGCACCCCTGCTCAAAACGGAATCCGTGAAACAGGGCTCGACTCCCTGTAGCCTTGTGCTCACACGCCGCAAGCAGCCTGGCACAGGGAAGAATTAGGGCAAAGCTGGGATCCAAAAGGGAAAGGAACCAGGCTAAGATCCAGGGGGAACAATGTCTGTTTCTTAATCTGTCTCCTGCCCCAAATAGCTCCGCTCTCCTCCCCCAACTTGTGTTTATCTGTCTGTTCCTTTCCCTGGCAGCAGATGCCACCGGGCCTTCAACTAGGTCACAGAGGGTGGTGAGGAGGCCCTCAGGCCATGTCCTCCCCTAACCTGGAGTGGCAGAGCCCAGACCTCAAATGACACCTTGCTCCCCAGGGCACCTGGCAGGGTTCCTGCTCCCTAGAACCACA
>PVKE010013481.1:0-36507 GCA_004027555.1 Craseonycteris thonglongyai | reverse complement strand
GCATGTGACTGGACCCCAGGCCTGGACGCTGCAGCACAGAGCCCACCCAGGTGGGGGTTCATCCAGCGTTTGCTGACGGAATGAGCTGAGGGAAGGGACTCCCTAAGGGTGAGGCAGGTGGCTTCTCCTTCCTATTCACCAGCATACCTGGGCCAGGTCTTCACCAGGGAAGACAAGACAAGGGACACAGGGCTTTCATCCACATGGGGGAGGACTGAGGACACTGGGGGAAGTCTCCTGATGAATCATGGAAAGAGCTAAAAGGGCCTCAGCCACCACCCCCCACACAGCCCCCTTGCAACATAAACTCTGCAAGGCGGTAACCATTTCCTGCCAGATCGCACCGAGACCAGCGCCTGGTGCACCTGGGCATGCGGTCAACATCTGCTTCGTAATTCAGTCTAGTCCCAACCTTCACTTCACAGACGGGGAAACTGAGGTCCAGGGAGGGACGGGGCCTGCCCCAGGTCACAAAGCTGTTCCAGACCTGGGAGAGGACCAGGGTCTATTGGCACAGCTCCAACACTGGAACACCCTTCAATACTTCAATTTTCCAGGTCACCAAAGGACTTCAGCACGAGGAGGGAAGGATTTGGGGCCTAAACTGCTAACTTCACCATTCTGCTGCAGCCTGCACCTCACCTGGGCCTCACCTGGGCACATGCTAGAGGGTAATCATGCGACAATTGATGTGCAGAGACCTGGTTTAGGGCATGGCTGGTGTCCTCTGGAAGCTGCATCAATCAGTCCAGAGGGGGTGGTCCCCATAGAGACAACTTTGGGCTCACAGGTGTCATCCTGACCCAGCAGAGCCTGCTGAGGGCGCCCTCGTGTGTCTCTTCTCTGCAACTGCACCTCCCCTCTCTACAGGGTACTTGGCTATTTAAAGCCAGGATCTGTGCTATTCCTACCCAACGCTTGTCTGGGATTATGAAAGCACCAAGTGCCACACCTAAAGCACCGAAGAGGGTGATGTGACCTTTTCCAAATTAGAATCAAGGGAGGCAACACCTCTACTACATGGAGTCACACAGTCTGGCAGTGGGCTGTATATAGGCCGGCAGGAAGCTGCTAGACCCGGCTCAAACAAGGGTTGGAACCACTTTTCTCAGCCTCAGTTTCCTCACCTTAAATGGAGACATTAACTCCTATCCCACAAGACTGTCATTAAGATAATTTAAGATAAAGTACATGAAAGCATTTTATAAACTAAACAAAACAAAACACTACCCAGATATAAAAGTATTGTTAATAAGGAACATAGACCACAAAGCGAGCAGGAATGAGCAGAGGGTGGACGGCACCTTGAAACCCATTTCTCTTCCTAGAGAAACAGCACCCCGAACTGGCTCCAGGACACTGTGGTCTGAAATGGAACTGCTAGAGTCCAAACGCTGATTTTGGCAGCAGCCTGGGCTCTGCTCAGACCAAGGATAAGCAGGGAGGGGTTATTTGCTCACTAACTGGGCTCAGAAAAATGCCAGTCACCGCTGGACACAGGGCTAGGGTGGTCATAACAGGTTTTGATGTTTGTCACTGTTCAAGACGCGTTATCAGCTGGACCTTGAACTCCAATCAACAAAGGTAACGTCTAACTATGAAGCAATCTGTCACCATCTCCACCAACCTCCCTTGTCAACCTCAATGAAAACAAGGCCTCTTGGTTCCCTGTGTCTGTTTGAATAAATGCTGAGAATTACTCACTGGTTGATTAAGAGATTTGCTCTGGGAGGCTCCACTTACGTGACACCCATAAAAATTGCTCCCTTTGTCGCCTCCACCAGAGGTGACAGAAACATCAGTGATATGAAAGTGACAGTGGAAGCAGGAGGAGAGGCCTCTTGGAGCCTCCCCGGGAGGACTGACTATGTAATTTGCAGGACCCAGGGCAAAAATGAAAACGCAGAGCTCCTTGTTAAAAAATAATTAAGAGGGGAAGCCAGGATGGCTCAGTGGTTTGAGAGCTTGCTTTGCAGCCCTGGGGACCAAGGATCGCATCCCAGCCCCGGGGGGTGCGCTTCCCATGCAGGAGGCCCCCAGCCCAGTTCCTGCCCTGCACGGCCCCCGCCCACCTGTGTGGAAGAAAACCATGTTGAAAACTGATGATGTACAACTATGGAGACTGCTCCCACCTCCCCCTTCTCTCTGTCTCTCTCTGTTAAAAACAATAAAATAAATCTTAAAAAAAAAAAATTAAGAATTTCAAGACAGTGACAGCAGAGCTTCAAAGCAAGCATGGGGCCCTTCTGAGCCAGAGGACGCGTGCAACTCCCTGGGCATTTCTTTTTTTACGATTTATTTTATTTTTGACAGACAGAGACAGAGAGAAGTGGGGAGGGCCCAGAGCAGTCTCCATAGTTGTATGTTATCAGTTTTCGACATGGTTTCATTCCACACAGGTGGGTGGGGGCCTCGCAGAGTGGGAACTGGGCTGGGGGCCTCCCGCATGGGAAGCACACCCCAGTTCAGCATATGGGTCCACATGGGCTGGGGCCAGGATTTGATCCTCGGTTCCCTGGGGCTGCAACTTGAGTGTGTAACTCACTGAGCCATCCCGGCTTCCCCTCCCTGGGCATTTCTTGCTGTGACTATTGTGTCAGCTTCTAACCAGCCTGGCTTCATCAGGTGGGTTTTTACAGGCCCTTTCCTCTTTCTGGACTTTCTTTCTCCTCTCTGACAAACTCATACTCATCTCATAAGACAGTGGTTCTGCTTCACCTCCTCTCTGAGAGTGCCTTTGATTCCACTGCCCTGCTTAGACTCATCACTGCCTTCTTTCTGAGCTCCAAAGCTGATTTACACATGATCTTTCCCAGCACCCGGAAAGGACATCTGTGGAGTGGGTCTGCCCAGCATCTCCTTCTTCCTTCCTATGGTTGTATCAATCCTTCCATTTCCTATGGTTCTGCCTCCCTGGCCTCTGGTGGTGTTCATCTGAGCTCCTGACCAGTGATTGGTCCAGAAGGGGCATGTGACCCAAGCTGGGCCAATCAGAGGCTTTCTTAGGCCTGAATGAAATCCTTAGATGTGGTTTTTTTTCGGTCAAAAGGATCTAAACCTGGGGGAAGCTGGGATGGCTCAGTGGGTTGAGCGCTCAATTTGCAGCACTGGGGACCGAGGATCGAATCCCGGCCCCGGCCCGTGCGGACCCATGAGCTGAACTGGGAGCTCCCCCAGTTCAGTTCTCTCTCTGTCTCTGTATCTCTCTCTCTCTCTCTCTCTCTCTCTCTCTAAAAATAAATAAATAAATATTAAAAAAAAAAAAATGGATCTAAACCTGGGCCAAATGTGGTCATGCACTGGATCCCCGGATGCCAGCCCACAGGAAGAGGAAATGAAACAAACACAAAAAAAACAAAACCAAAGATGGAGAGAGAGCCCCGATGACATACTTTGATATCAATGACATCACCACGAGATGTCTCAGGATCCCCCTTGCGGAAAGCAGGCTGAGTTTGGTTTCTATCCTTGACTCAAGGAGTTCTGATTAATAGACTCTATTTGTCATTATTTCCATTCTTATTTGTTTCTGCTGTTGGACAGTGAGCAGTGTGACTGGCTTGTCCCAGCCCAGGGCCTGAAGTCACGACTGCTCCACTCACCTCACACCTGTAGCAGTTCTCATGGAAGTTTTTTCCCATGCACTCGATTTTGAAGGCATCCTTCCCGTCTCGGGGGATGATGGGATTCTCACAGATGCTGCACACAGGGGCGAATTTCCTAGAGGGAAAGGCACCCACGCTCAGGAGGCGTTCACACCGACAGCCACAGAAATGAGCTGTCAGAACGGAGGTTGGCTCCAGTTCACCCCCGAGAGCTATTTCAGACCTGTTGCTAGGGGACTGCACCTGGAGCTACAACCACAAACGGCGGTTCCTTCCTGGCGGGAGTGGATGGAGAGCCGTGTAATTAGACCCAACTTCCCAGGGTACAATTAGCTGGAGGCAAGGAAGTGATTGGGGAACGCAGAGACATCGTATGCAGCTCGGGCCGTTCCCTAGGTCTTGAATTACATGTCACTGCTTTTTCTTCTTCCCTTTTCTTTTTAATGGGTACATCCGTCTCTCCCCTTGGGCAGTGAGCAACCAGAGGGCTGAGACTGAGCCTTGTGGATATCCGTGTAGCCACGGCCTCTTATGGCTCCAGAGGGGGCACAGTGGTCTAGGGGTTGAAAGTAAGGCCCCGAAGTTACATCGACGGGGGTTTGAATCAAAGCTTCAGACTTACCAGCTGGCAGCCCGTGGGTACTTCACTGCATGTCTCAGTTTCACATTTGGTAAAATGGAACCCTTAATACTGCCTGTCTGATAGCACAGTTTTGAGAATGAAATGCCCCAACCCAGAGGTGCTCAAGGAGTGATCTGTGAGCAGGTGCAGTCAGATAGAGGGTGCGTGGAACAGGCAGACAGGTTGCTGGTGGGAAGCTCTGCCCCAGCCCCCAGCACTAGGCTCGGTTCCTCTGTCCTGCCCGAGTCCCACCCTGTCCCCTCCGTGCTCGGACCCCTCTCGTACCTATAAAAGTCGTCCAGGCAGTATACCTCGTTCTGACTATCCAGGGCAAAGCTCTCGTCCCCGATGCACCGGGCGCAGGTCACACATGTGAAGCAGGCTGGGTGGAAGGCCCGGCCCAGGGCTCTGATGATGTGTTCCTGGACCACCTCGCCACACTTGCCACACTTCTCCAGGGTGTCCTGGGACAGAGGGCCATTGCTTCAGGGTCATCCTATGCATGCGCCCATTCCCAGCCACAAGGGGCTTCTCACCAGCTCAGAAGGGGCCCTGAAGGCCAGGGGTACAGGAGAGGAACTCAAATTCACACAACTGGCTTATAACTGCCACCCCTATTCTTAAAACGGATTGCGCTTGGCACCGTGTCCTTGGCTTACAGTGACGAATCCTGCCATGAAGCTATCTATGACTGCATGTTTTATTACTAGGAAATGCTTGAGGCCCATAGAAGAAATTTCTCTTAAACCTCAGAGTCAGGAAAAAAAGTTCCTGGAGGCATGGGTGTGCTTTTTATCTTACAGACAATAAACCTTGAAACTCTTTCCCTTTTCGGATTGGCCACGTGGAAGCTCAGAATTGTGTTCCATGCTCCACTTTGAGAAACAACTGTGTGTGTGTGTGGGGGGGGGTGTCTTTCATTCATATATTTTACCTGAGAGACTTGCTAAAAATATATTTTACATTTTAAGGTATTCTATGCAATCTGTAAAAAAAAATTTTTATTGTGGTAAGAACACAACATGAGAGTCCTCCTCTCTACACATTTTTAAGCGTCCAACATTATTGTTGACTATAGGTATGTGTACAATGTTATAAGCTTATAAACAGTCTCAAATCCATTCTGGAAAGAGGAGGGATTAGAGAGAAAGAGGTAGAAAGCTATCACTGAGGCAGAACAAGAGCCCCCCCCCCCCTCGAACCAGCCCATCTTCTCTGCTAGACGTGTCCCTCCCGCCTTCTGGCTGTGCTCCTGTGGCTTTTAACCTGATTTCATCTGACAGAGAAATCTGGTGGGGGCACCATTTCCCCCTCCCTCCCTTCTTGGGGGCAGCCCTTCTCACCAGCACACTGTTCAGGCCCCTCCTGGCTGCTTCCAGCTCACCACTGCTTCCCCTCAGTGCCTCACCCCTGCCTGGCTCCAAGAGGAGTGAGGAAGGTAAGACACCCTCCCACACTGCAAGCATGCCGGTGGGGTCAGAGGGCTCCTTCTCCTCCCACAGGGCCTCCTTGTTGCCATGATCAGATTGGTCTGATTTTTCTAGATAATCCCAACTCCTAATAGTTCCTCAAGTCAGCAATTTTCAAGCATCAGTGTGTATCAGAATTGCCTGAGAGACCTGCTACCCATGCAGAGTGCCAGGAGCTACCAATTCAGGAGGACGAGGTGAGGCCTATGTGCACCCAGGTGGTGTGTCTGTGGGTGGTCTGTATGCCACACTGACAAACGTCACCACATAGCATCGAAGAGTCAGCCGTTCCAACACCTTGGCAGCCAAACTAGCTCTCCCAGAGGGGACACAGATTCCCCCGTGAGGGTGGGCATTGGGACCTCGTGGCTCTAGGTGGCAGAGTGACCAGACCACAGGCAGGGTTCAGACCAGTGGGGCCTGGTAAGAGAGGCAGAGGGAGACTTAGCACAGAAGGAAATATGATACTGAAGGAAGATGTGACTTAGAAAATGGACAAAGGAACCAAGGAATGCAGGAATGCAGCTTTAGAAGGTGGGAAGGCAAGGAAACGGATTCTCCCCTAGAGGCTGGGCGGTAGGAGGAGCACAACACTTTGATTTTGAGTCAGTAAAACTGAGTTTGGACTTCTGGCCTCCAGAACTGTAAGAGGATAAATGTATATTGTTTGAAGCCACCAGGTTTGTGATGACTTGTAACAGCCGCCACAGGAAACTAATACACCCTCTCTGAGCCTCAGCTTCCACACCTGTGCAATGGGTTAATAGTGCCTACCTGCCAGGATTGTTGGGGGGAATGAAATAGTATTACGTCCCCCACATGCCCAGCTCAGTGCCTGGCAACCGGAGAACTGTCGCAGGGGAGGGTCACCTGGTAGCAGGGTTCGCACAGGGGCCGCCCATCCTTCTGATAGAACCTCTGCCCAGCCAGCTGGCGACGGCAGGCACGGCACGTGAAGCACTGGGCGTGGTACTGCCTCTTCATGGCTTCCACGGCCAGCTCTCGGGGGGACACGGTCTTGTGGCAGAAGGCACAGACATCTGGGGCAGAAGAGACACGAGCCGTGACCCATCCAGCCTGGGAGTACTGCGCTGGCCACACACACACACACACACTCACACACACACACACACACACTCACACACACACTCACCGCCAGAACAAGCCCAGAGCGCCAGGTGTCTGCCTCAAACCCCGGGGGTTGTGAGTGTGGCCTCAGCTCCCGGGGGTCATGAGGAGCAGTAAAAAGCAATGTGATGGCCTTTGACAAGGGACACAGGAACAGGACAACTAGGTTCCCATCTGCAAAAAATCAAGGAGCAGGGGGCTCGCTCATAACACCAGACACTCAGTTCATTCCAAATGTACAAAAGGTCTCAGTGTGGAAAATGAAGCCATAAAAAACTAGAAGAAACCAGGGGAGAGTTATTTTATAACCCTGACATCGAAGAGGCCTCCTGGTGCACGGCAAGTCCTTAATACTGTTTATTAAATGAGTAACACACAGTGCAGGCGAGGCTGTGGGCAAACAGGGAGTGTAGATCGGGCTGACCAAGAAGGGCAAGTTGGCAAAAATATTAAAGTTATAAATGCACCAACCCTTTGACCACAGTACTTCCCCTTCTAGGAACTTATCCCACAAACCTGCACATAAGCAAAATAATCCACATGCAAGGCAATTCATCTCAGCCTTATCTGTTACAGCAAAAAGCTACCCAAGCAGCCACCCACAGGCAACTGCTAAATGCACCCTGCTAAGGAATACTATGCAGCTGGAAAAAAGCATAAGGAGCCACTTTATGTTCCGATGTGGAATGAGTTCTAAGAGGTATAAAGGCAAGAAAGTGCAGACCCGCGCAGTTTGCTACTCTTTGTGGAAGAATGGGGAGTGGGGGTGGGAGGGCTATAAATGCAGCATAAAATACCTCTCAAAAGGTCTACAGGACATTAACAAGAGAGGCTGTCTCTCTGGAAGGAAACAGGGTGGCCCAGACGAGGTGGCCCAGGCACGGAGAAGAGGAAAGGCGTTTCGCTCTGCACCTTTCCGGGCGTTCTATTTTGTGCTAGGTGAGGGCCTGGTGTATTCGAAAACTAGCTAGTAAAAAAAAATTCAAGGCATTTTTGCCGTCACAGCAAATTCTGTGGGTCAAATTTAAACAGATTTTAGGGCTAAAGAACGGTTAAGGCACCACAAAGAAAGCTGATGTAATACTCACAGGCCCATCCGTCCCTGAACTGTGAGCTGGGGGTGGCACTGTGGTCCCTGCTCTCCTGGTTCCCACCTGGAAGATCACGCTAGCTGCGCGAGGGCCCCGGGGACACACAGGCTCCTTCTAGCCCTGTGCCCATACCTGTGGATGCCTCTCTCTCCGGGAAGCTGAGAGGCTCTTCTGGGGGAGGCGGCAGCTGCTCTGCAGGTCTGAGCTGACTGGGCCGAGCCTGGAGCGGAGGCCCCTCCGCCAGGGACTGTGGGGACATGGGGGGATGGGTGAGAAGTCATCCCGTGAGGACCCCACACAGCCCTCTCCGCTCTGCTCCTCATCTGCTGGCACCAGGCACCATTAGGCCCATTGTACAGCGGAGAAAACTGAGGCCCAGAGAAGCCAGTGACCTGTCTGAAGTCACTCAGCAAGGTTACAGTGGCGGCTACAGTCCAGGTCTCCCAGCTCCTTGCCCTGGGTTCCTTCAACCAGCCAAAGCCATCAACTTCTACTTCTAAGGGATCTCCTGGAATCTGGGACTTGAAAAACATGACCAATGCTTCCCAGCCTTAAAAAGCTTCATACCGGGACGGCCCTCAAGCAAGAGCAAGACCAAACAGTCCCCAGGTTTAAAAGCCCCGGCCTTGACCTGGCCCCCCGCCTCGGCCCATGGGGCTCGGGGTTGGCAGTACCTGTGGTGGGGGTGGGGGCGGGGGCAGGTGCAGTTGCTCTAAGTCCGCAATGAGTAATGCCCCCATCGAAGCAGGCGGCTCGTCATCCGGAGGAGGCAGGTATGCCGGTGGGGGCGGGGGCGGAGGGGGGAGGAGGTCCAGGTCAGGCAGTGCATCCCCGCCATCCAGGGTAGGAGGAGGGAGGGAACATCCTGCAACCAGAAGGGGACACAGGGTTGGCCAGCGTCTCTGCAGGTGAACAGCAGAGGTGTCCACTTGCAGGAAGGCTGTAGAGCCACCTCTGGGGTGAGTGCTACTAACAGAGCCTCAGTGTAAAGGACGGGGCGGGGGGACACCCCGCCTACTGCCTGTCACTGTGGCACAAGGCAGTGCAGATGGTCCAGCCCCACACACTCATGGAAAGCAGATGGAAAGCACCCGAGGCCCTGCCGCCTGAAGACCTGGGCTCTGGGCCCATTCTCTGTGCGTTCACTGGGCACCGTGCTGGGCTTCGGGCTTCCCGTCCATTCCATGAAGATAATGAGCCCTCTCCTTTCTCCCGTGGGCGGAGGGGGCTGCACAGACGGGAAGCTTGTCCTGGCCCCATGAGCATACCAGAGAGCCATCAAACGCAGGTGGCTGGTCCCCACCCTGAGCTCCGGATTCCGCACGTGAGGGGTAAGCTCTGGGAGCTTAGTTTCAGAAGTTCCCAATGTTGCTGGTTCAAGGCCTACGCTTTGAGAACTACTCTTCTAGTCCCCAAGTCTCCCTTGCTTTCCGCTTTTGGACTAGACAGTAGTTCTCACAATGTGGTCCCAGACCAGAGCCTCAGTATCACCTGGAACAGGGTAGGAAATGCAAATTCTTGGACCCACCACCACCCAGCCGGATCAGGAACACCCAGGGTGGGCCCCCCCCGGCTGTGTCTGAACAAGCCCCGCGGATGCTGACGTGAGAACGGTGCTCCAGACGAGCTGGTGTAAGTCAGGAACCAGATGAAGGAGACACAGGAGTCTGGAGGCCCCTCCCAGGACCTGCCTAGGGCTCTAGACCACAGTCTGTGAAGGGTGAGCAGGTTCCCGCCAGGACCGGAACTCAGGAGAGTGAGGATGAGCAAGAGGAGGGGGCGCAGCCTTTCAAAGGAAAGCCAGGAGGTGAGAACGGTAGTGTGGCTGTGCGATTCCAGTGCGGAATCGGGGAAGGTGCAGACTTGTGTCTGGAAGGAAGGGCTGAAGAAAGCGGTGGATTGCTGAGGGGCCAGGCACTAGAAGGGGCGTCAGGGTGACAGCCTGCCTGCTGTGGGGAGCTTTAAGCAGCTGGCAGGGCTCCAGGGCCAGTGTTTGTGTTTCGTGGTCAGACCAGACTCATGACCAAACTGCTCGCTCAGAACTTATCTTGCTCCAGCAAGGCCGAACCCCATTCGCTGTGCTCCACCGGAGTTTGCTCAGTTGGCCAACGTACTGGCTGATCAGTCCCTGGGAGGCCAATTCCAGCCCTCCACCCACGGAAGGTCTGGTTTTGATACCACACTCCTGGCATCTTCTGCTTATAATTCCAATAACCCATGAAAATGTCCTGGAAATTTTGGCGTTTTGGCATCTAAACGGGATTTCTTGAGCTCCTTCTTCTACCCAGAAGGGACATGATTTTTTTTCATGGGTGACATGTTCTGAATTGTGAATCTGGGTCACCGTGGTCCTGGTTTTCCTATACAGCTAGAAGAGTCTGCGTTCTTAGGATGTGTGGTTAGGACAGAAAGATCGATTTAGGTTGTATCATAGTGAAGACGCATGTTCCATAAATATTCACGTGTGTACACGTGTAGCCCCATCCCTTTCAGGCCTCCGGTGACTGGCATTTCCTATTGGTCGCTAGGTGGTTTCCATGGTGATGGCTGCACAGAACTGCCCGAGCCTCACTAGGGACAGCAGCATATCTGACTAGGTGCCCAGGGGACCCCGGGGGGCTCAGCTGCTATCCTGGGCTGGCCTCTCATCGCCTCCTTTTCCAGCTGGTACCCTGCCAGATGATGAGCCACCCCCCTGCCTCAGGCCCCTGAGCTGTCATCCTTCCTTGCTGCCACCCAACCCAACCGCTGAGCCTTTGCATAGAAGTGGCAGACACCTCTGTCCCAGAGGGCTTTCTGTCACCATGGCAGCAGGGCCAGTTCAGACCAAGCACAAAGTAAAGGAACAGTCATTTGCAAAGTAATTGTTCTGTGACTGCTGATCACATCCACGACCAAATTTCCATTTTCCAAAGGAGGCAACCAAGCGAGGAAACAGCTTGTCTAAGATCACACAGCCAGAGAATCAAGTCATCTTTCAGGTCCTTCAACTCACCAAATCCATTCCTGCCCCAGGGCCTTCGTACCTGCTGCTCCCCTGCCCTTCAAGCTCCACCTCCCATGGCCAGCTCCACTCTGTCATTCAGGTCTTAGCGGAACATCACCTCCTTGGAGAAGCCATCCTGACCGTCCTGTAAAAAGTCACACCTCCTTCCTTCTTGGTGGGGTTTTAGTCCTGTCTAGCCCTTGTGTCTTCCTGACATGTATTTTTATTACCTGTTTTCCCTACGAGGATGTTTCATGCAGGCTGAAAACCTTGTCTCTCTTTTCATGTCTGCAGTGTCTGGCCCAGAACAGTAACAGCGGTTAACACATCTAGCACTTTCTATATGACAGGTGCTGGGCTAAACCTCTGTTTTAATTGATCTCATCTTCACAACAACCCTTTGAGGAGGATACTATCATTATCCCTATTTTACAGATGAGGAGCCTGAGGAACAGAGAGGTTACGTGGCCCCGCCAATATCACACAGCCAAGAAGTGGAGGAGCCAGGATTCAAACCCAGGCAAGGCGGGCTCCAGAGCTTGCCTGACACATGGTAGGTGCTTGATGAAGGAATGAATGACCTCAGCCTGCCCTTGCCTCCCCACCTCAGTGCTGCCTCAGACTGAGTCTTTCTCACACGCCTCACCCTCTTACCTCCATTGGAGAGCTGATGGGGTATAGCTGGCCCTGTGGCGGCAGCCCTGCCAGGGGGCGTCCACACACTGGGCCTCCCCGCCGAGTCAGCCCCGGGTGCCTTCGTGGGGGCAGCAGACTTCCAGGGGCAGCCAGGCCGCGCCTCACAAGCTGCCCGCCTCGCTTCCTCAGCCACAGCCTCATCTCGACGTGGGGGTGCCAGGGTGATAAAGACAGATGAGGCAACCCGCTTCTCAGGCTTAGAGGCCATTGCCTTGGCTCCTGGTGGGGCTGGGGGCAAAGTGGAACTTGGACTCAGACAAGGCTCAGGGCCCCGGGGTGGGGTGGGGTGGGGGTGCATTCCACACAGACACGCAGACCCCCTCACCCAGGGACACGGAGCCTCCCTTTTCCCAACAAGACAGGAACAGCCACCCCACTGGACCAGCAAGACCCAGCCCAGCCACTGAGGGGCCGGGTGATGGCCCTCAGGGAAGGGCAGTGTCCACCAGGTGACTTGGCTTCAGGGTGGGTCCCAACAGTCCTGACTGCCCTTCCTCCCAACTTGTACACCTGGGGGAGCAAAGGGCAACCTTGTCCTGCTCGCCACACGAATGATTAATCTCCTCTTCCAAGGAGTGTGAGGAAGGAGCCACTACTCCAGTTTCACCCCGCCCCCACCCCGCATGACCACACCCCAAGTTACCTCCCTCACCTGGGAGCTGGAGTCTCTTGGAAGGGCCAAGGTCCCCAAGGTTTGGGGCAGCTCTGCTGTGGGAGGGAAACAGTGTCAGAGCCGGCCTCCAGGGGGCAGAAGAGACAGTGCAGCCAAAGCTACTCTGTGCCCACCCTGTCCTCAGCACTTGCTGCCCATTAACTCATAAATCCCCCCAGCACTACTGGGCACTGCGACTGTTGCCAACCTGCGGTTGAGGAAGCGGGACAGAGGTGAGGTCACTTGTTCAGGGTTAGACTGCGGTGGAGCTGGGATTTGAACCCAGAGCCTTCTCCTCACCCAGCCCACAGACCAGTGTTCTCTTCACCATCAGCCTATGTCCAATCAGGTCTTGACTCCACTGCCAGAATCTCTTACTCTGTCCCACCTCCAACCCTGCGGCCCTGGTTCAGACAGATGCCTCAAGGGGTCCAACCCTGCCCCTACCCTGCTCCTGGAGCCATCTTCGATAAAGCTGTCTACCCTCCACTCAAAAACCTTCCAGGGCTCCCCATCACCTTCAAGTTCAAGTCAAATTTCCCTGGCCTCAACCTCTTTTTGGACCACCCGGACCCATCAGTTTTTCCTTAGAGGCCCAGCTCAAACACACCTCCTCCATGAAGCCTCCCCTGATTCCTAACCCTTTCCTTGGGGCTGTTGTCTGTTTCCACAGGGTGGTGAAAGCTCATGACAGGGCTTGCTGGCTGTCACCGTCATGGTGTGTGTGTGTCCCCCCACCCCCCATTAAGTGATCACATCCAGCTCATGAGATAGGTATCAAAGCACAAACTTGAATCAAAGCACAAACTTGAGGGCACGGTGGCACCCCGACTAGGGAGAGCCCAGTTTTCATCTCTCAGGTGGTTCCTGCACACAGTAGCCTCTGGGGCCAAGGCTGTGGTGGGGCCCCGGGGTGGGGTGAGGAGCTCACACTGGGCTCCCAGGCGGAAAACGCGCCCTGTTCTATCTCATTCTCCAGCTGGGTCACCCGGGTATGGCCCCAGAGCCGGGCCCACAGGTTAGTGGGGAGGAGAGTAAATAGAGACCCAGAGAGTTAATGTGGAGAAGTGGCGCAGGGTGGGCATGGGCCTCCCTGGCCACTGGGGGCAATCCTGGCGACTGACGGAGAACAAAAGCAATAACAATAACAAATGCTCATAAATTCCTCCTAAATTGGTTTATGTTTTGTAAAAATGTATAGCTCGGTCTGATCGTAAAATATATGTCCTGAAAAAGAAACCCATCTATGAAAAAGGTGTCAGAAGTTCTTTAAAATACTCGTGTGTTTCCTGTTTTATGTGCTGTCTGGAAGTATACATGCTTATACTGACCGTCATCATCTTTACACTTTGCTACAAGTTCAATCATCTGTGCTTGTAAACAGTGTTCAGAGTGCATCTGAGATTTCATTCAAGAAACGACAGGGCCCTTGCTGTGTGCCAGGCACTGTGCCCGGCACTCCCAGGCCTCAAAACTCACCCAATTCTCCACCCTGCCCGTCCCGCCCCTGCTTCACGGATGGGCCACGTGAGGCCCCAAGAGGTTAAGTGACTTTTACAGGCCGTCGTGGACTCAGAATTGCAATGCAGCTCTATCCGATCTGGGGGCCTCCAAATTCTCAGGCTTGTTCTCACCCCAGAATGCCCCAATCCAAACCAGTTGAGGTCCGTGCGTGCTGGACTATCCTGAGACCGTTGTGGACGCCCCCTCTGCCTCCTTCCCACCCTGCTGTGACCCCCATTCCACCCCAGCCCACCCCTCCGGGAAGCTGGATCTGGCGGTTTCTCAGAAAACATCCAAGGCAAGCGTCCCAGTGCTGAGGCCAGATGTTCACAGCTGGGCAACCCTCCCCCACCCCCCGCGGTTCCTGCAGGGACTTCAGGCCCCAGGGGAAGGGGCCAAGCTGGGGACTTTCAAAGCCTGGTCAGCTGGGTCCGTTAGGCCCCAGCAGAAAAGGGAAGCTCGGCTTCCCTCTGGTCCCAGTGCCCCCAGGTCACCCTGGAGTGGGGTGCGCATGAGAAGACTCCCTGGGATGCAGCCTCTCAGCCAGCCGCACCCAGGGGACCCTGCACCCCCATCCTTCCTCCCCCCCGAGGGTGAATCAGAGATCCAGTTGGGTAAGCAGAGAAAGTGGGAACAAAGGGAAGGAAAGTCATTTCCTGTCAAGAGGAAGGAAGGAGGCTCAGAGCCAGCCAGCAGGGCTTTCGGCTGAAGCCCAGGGCAGGAGCAGGCGGGTGGGCTGAGCAGAGGGCCTCTGGGCTACCAGTAGTGCCTCTGCCATTGCCCTCCCCCACTTCTAACCCCCTCCCCAAACTCTGGGACAGCCCCGACGCTTCGTCCTTTGATACTCTGATAAGCAATCTGTGCTTGGTTTGGAACTAAACGTTGCTGGAGGTGGGACGGCACCCCCCTCACCCCCGGCAGGGGACCTTGCAGCCTTGGAGAAGGGTGCCCTTCCTTCTCTCCCAGCCCAGGAAGTGGAGGAGGCACAGAGCAATCCTGCTGGGTGACACTGAGCAGGTCACTGAACCTCTCTGGGCTTCAGGTTTCTTACAAAGTGAGAGTAATGAGGCCTGTCCTGGCGGGTGGCTGGCTGGCAGGATAGGAGGCAGGGTACTCGGTAAGGGCAAAGAGAGGGCCGGCTGGTTCTTCAGCCCCTGAAGGCGGGAGGCGCCCTTGGGGGCTGGGCTCCTGGGAGCCGGGCAGGATCAGGACTTAGCTCCTATCATTAGGAAGAGCAGGCATCTAGGCCCTGCCCAGCCTCTTCCTGGGGTCCGCAGGTCTGGGCTGGAGGAAGCCTCATGCCAACGTGCACACGCCTTGGGGACTGTCCAGGCTCATCCCGTCCCGGCCACCTCGGGTCCTGGGGCCCCTCCTTCCCTCTCTTCACCCTGGCTGGGTAAAGGGGCCCGGCGGTCCCTGGATCTCGGGAAACCCGGCGCCCTCCCGCAAGCAGCCAAGCAGGGCGCACGGCCGGGTCACCGTGGGGCGCCGCCGGGGACCTTAATTCGTTCCATGTGCGGGACGTTGTCCTCTTTGTGCGGGAGCTTCCGCCCTGCCCACCCCTGCCCGTGGCGCCCCACTCCCGGGCAGGGACACCAGCCCTGCCCGCTCCCCGGGGACACAGACCGAGGGGCTGAGACGGGAGGGCCGTCTCCCCACCGCACCCCACCGGGTCCCGCAGACGCCCTCCGGGGGCGCAGGGGCTGGGGCGGGCTGGGCTCCGGCTCAGGGCTGCCTGCGCTGTCACCTGTGTGCAGCTGGGGCAAGCACTGAAGGGCGAGACCCCCGCCCCCAGCCGCCCCCACCCCGCTTACCTGCGCGCCCCCGCCGGCTCCAGTCCGACGCCGGAGCTAGCCGAGCCCGGAGCAGCGCGGGCCTCCCGCCCCGCCGCCCTGCCCGCCCCCTGGCTCCCTCCGCCCCCGCCGCCCCGGCCGCCTGACCATAAAAGGTGCGGCTTGGGGGAGGGGGCTCGGGGCTCCCACTGGGCGGAAGCGGCCCCTACCTGCCCCCCCACCTGGCCGGCCGCGCCCCGCGCTGTCCCCGCTCCTTCCCTTTGTTTCCTCGACCCCTCCTCCTTTCTCCCCGGCCCAGGCCTGGAGGGTGGGAGGCCGCCCGCTCAGCCCCCAGCCCTGTCCTTTGTGCACTTGGGTCCTTACTCTCCCGCTCCCCTGTCACTTGGGTTGGTGGCCCGACCCGCCCTGTCAGGGGGTAGGGGTGCTTACACCTCAGTCCGGCCTGGGATCTCCTAAGGTCCTGGGAGTCAGTGCGACCCGGGTTCCAAGTGACCCTGAGCAGTTACTCCACCTTCCTGAAGCTCAGTTTCTCTGTAAAAGGGGGCGATGGCCGCCTACCTGTCAGGGTCCGACTGAGGATAGACGCTAATGACAGTGAGAACAGAGCGGTCAGTATAGGCTGGGCTTGGAGCGTGGTTTAGGGGGTGCCCCAGGGAAGCAGGTCACCTGGATTTGGTGTCTTGAACTGTCACTACCTGTCTAGAACCCTTAGGCTCTCTGCAGGTGGGTTCCCTCCAGGGTGCCTGGTAGGCAGGGCCCAGGCTGGCAATCCGCCTCCTCCCTTTTGCACCCCCACCCCCTCAAGCTGGAGGGGATAGATAATGGAGAGGGGAGGGCAAAGCCGAGACTGGCCCTGGGGTGGGAGATGGAGCCGGGATGGGGCCGCCGCGGTCCCTGGAGGCCTAGGGAACATTGCTGGGAAAAGGAATCTGGGTCTGATTCAGAGGCAAACAGATTGTTCTTTTGATTAAAGCCACAGTGGCTGAGGCCAGAGGAGCAGCGGACCCAGCGCCATCTCCGGGGAGGCCAGCCATGGTCTGGCTGTCCTCTGCTGGCCCGGAGCTACCGTCACCCGGGTCAGATGGCTCTTGGGCTGCTTCTGAGGGGCTCACGCTCACGGAGGTTGTGAGGGGGTTGCCTGGAACCCTGCCCCATACTCCTCTCCACCTTTCCTCCCTAAGTCCCCCACCCACTTCTTGTTATCCTTTTTTCATTTGATCCTCACAGCTGAAACTGGGTCCCTATGACTTTGTTTCTATTTAGCTTTAGCTCCTAGTCCTAGAAATCATCTCTCTCTCTATACGAGTATATGTACCCCTCAGAGACCTAGTCTTCCTGCCCCAAATCAGCAACCCCCCGAGGCAGCAGACGACATTACACGATGTGACTGATGGTCACAAGACCTGGACCTCTGGTGGCTAAAGATAACATCTTGACCTAAGTATGTTTCTGCTCCTGAGCCCCTCCCCCACTCCGACTACTTTTCCATGAGACTTATCAGAGGGACTCCGGAAAAGACCTCAGAACTGTCCCCACAACCCAAAGAAATGATATAGTACCCACACCTCACCTCCAGCCAATCGGCTCCCAGCACAACCCCAAACCCCTAACCCACTTGTCTTGTGATTTTGCCTTATGTAACCTGTAACTTACACACCACAGGGGAGTTGGGTTTTGGGGCATAAAGTCCCCGTCTCTGTATTGGCCAATTCAATATTAACTAGTTTTCTTTCTATACTGCAAATGTTTATGCATTTCTTAGGGCCAGTGTGCATGGGCAGGTAGACTAGAAGCAAACAAACAAACAAACAAAACTGGCATTCTGGGACTGGCACTTTGCAGTAACCACAGCGCACTAGCAATACCTGCCATTTATAGGGGTTCCCTATGAGCTGGTATCTGGCCCACAGACCTCCTTTCCATTTGATCCCCAGGAGAGCCCTGTGCAGCGGGCTGATTATTCCTGCTTCACAGGTGAGGCTCAAGGCCACACAAGGCGCAGGCGTCAGAGCTGAACTCAAACCCAGATCAGCAGGTGCCCTGGGGTTCACTGCTCGGAGAGGCAACCAGAGTTCTTGAGGCAGGGAGCCCAGCACTCGGGCTGCCTGAGCCCCGCTCGGTGGGGCTCATTCCTGGCTTGGCGACAGTGCCTCCCACGTCACAGCACTGTGAGCCAGACTTCCCCCACCCCTTTCCCAGAAGGAAGCAGGGCACCACGGGACACCAGAGATGGGAAGGACCCTAGAAGGAAGGTGAGATCCAGGGGGTTCCAGCCATTGTTAGCTGTTGAACCCCGTTCTTCAGTGCTGTGTGACCCAGAAGCCTTTGTAAAATAGAAAAATGCAGCTGCCCTCACCCACCTCCATGATCTCCCCCTCGCCCCTCACTGCACCCCCAGGTGGGGCGATGAGGCACCACAGGGTTGATTCAGGGGGCCTTGTTCAAGGTCACAAGGACTCCCTCTAGGACCCAGGCATCCTCACGTCTGCTCTGGGCTAAGACTGGCTCCAGATGAGGGGACACAGGGAATGTGGGGGGTCCAGCTGCCACCACTTACCTGCGGTCCAGCACCCTGGCTGCCTGTCGCACCTCTGCCTCAGCTCCCAGGTGGAGAGGAGTGTCCTGGCCAAGGGTCTCCTGCACCACCTCAGGTGTCACTGTCACCTCAGCAGGTGCCAAGCTTCCTGCAATGGAAACCCAGGAAGTGAGCTGGAGGAGAACACACGCCCTTTGTCTGCCGGCTCAGAGGCCCTGCTCCCCTCCTCCCTCCTTGCCAGCCTCTGACCAGCTTTCTTCCAAGGGACTGAACCAGGGGAGCAGTCATCTATTAGGGTGGTGGCAGCTGAGACCCTGGGAGCAGGGAAGGGGTAGGAGATCTGCTTGGGGGCAAGACCCAAGGCAGTGGGGACATTTGCTGCCATCAAGTCCAGAGGGGAGGGAAGCACTGTCACCTGATGCCAATAGTAGCAGGAGGGCTTTGGCCCCGCAAACACTGACTGGGCACCTACTATGTGTTAGGCGCGAGTCAGGTAGCTCACAGGAAGCAAGTCAGACACAATCAAGTGGGGGGATTGCCAGGTAATGCAGATTAACATCATCAACAATGGTGAAGTATGCTCTGGAGGAATGAACAAAAGGACTGAGACAGAATAGAGGGTGCAGGTGAGGGTCGGGCAGCCTCTCTGGGTGGGTGGGTGCCACCATTTAGGCGGAGATGGGGAGGAGCCAGCCATGAGAACAGGGAGAGGGAGGCAGTTGGGAAAACGTGGGTTTTCAGGTCAAATGTAGGCTTAACATCCAGCACTCTGGTGCTGGCTTTGAACTTGGCCAAGTTCCACCCCCCTCCAAAGGTGCATTTCCTCACCTGTAAAGTAGGGGAGCTGGCTAGATGTCCTTGAAGGGGAACATGAATACTTCCCTTTGCAATTGCAGGGCGCCCCCGGGGCCTTGCTGGCTATTCTCGCATCACCCTCGCCTGGTTTCCAGGGCTCTCTGCTCACATGGCCTATATGCTCTGCAGCTAGATCTGTGGACAGGGACAAGGTCCCCTGAGCTGAAGCCCCCGGGGTCCAGTGACCTCGAGGACTGGGGCCAGGTCAGAGGTGAACTGTCAGGCCCAGCCTGGGGGTGCCCAGATGTGCAGCTGCATGAACTTGTACATCTAGATTTGGGATGAGTACCCGCTCCTTATTTAACAGTCTCAGAAGCCCCCCGATTCCCGCCCGGGGCCTCCAAGCCCTGCCCCTCTCATCCCCCATCCTCGGCTATGGCTACTTGGAGTCAGGTCAGTTCAACACATTTTCTGAGCATCTTCTATGTGGAGGGCCCTGTGCTAGGGGCTGGGCAGGGGGTACATCAGTACAGAGAAATAGGAGCCCCCCACTTCTCTGCAGGAGCAGGGGTGGTGCAAGCAGATATGAGGGGGGCCCCTAAAAACTGAAATGATCTTCTGAAGGGTGAGCCCCTTCTAGTACTGGCTTCCCTGGCTAGGTGAGTGTTCTAGGAGCCCATCTGCCTCCCGTACCTGCTAGTGTTGTTCTGAGAGGCTGTGTTCGGCTTCAGTGAATTTTTTTGGAGACTTTTGCAGTGTGTTCACTCATTTCATGACGGGTGATTTACACGAACAACGTGAGGCATGACAACGCACCTGCCCACACGGCGCTGAGTGTTCAGCAGTTTTTTTTAACAAAACCCGCATGACTCCTGTGCCCCACCCTCCCTATCCACCCAATCTTGCCCTGAGTGACTTTTTTTTTTATTCCCAGATGACAAAGTCCTCAAAAGGAAACATTTTGCGAATGTGGAAGAGGTGACACAAAAAACGGCAGAAGCTCTAAAAGGCATAGAAATCAACAAGTTCAAAACGTTGAACTTGAGCAGTGGAAAGAGCGTCTCAGTGGGTGTATGGCAACAAATGGGGAGTACTTTGAAGGTGACTGAAGTTTAAACATTAGGCTGACCAGATATACTGTCGGAAATGGGGTAGTATCGTTGTTTTTTGTTCTTTTTAAAATGGTACGTCTGGTCAGCCTACTGGACCTGTAAGAATAAATACACGATTTTTAATAAATACTGAGTCTTTTTGGTTCCCCAGTGTCTGTGAGTGAATCCAGCTCTGACACTTGCCAGCCTGTTACCTTGGGCAAGTCCCTTCTCCCTGAGCCTCAGCTTCCTCCTGTAACCCGGGGGTAGCAGTACCTCCCTGTGGCTTCATTGTGAGGATTTGACAGGAAAAATGTGGACAAATATGCCTGGTGCTCTTAGTAGGTATTTAGGGGTGAGTTCCTTTCCTTGTCCCGACATATAGCAGAGGGAGGATTCCAGGTATTACTGGGAGATGGACAAAGTGCTGAAGGTAAGGAAGACACTTAGTTCCGCTGGAGAATCTAAGGGACGTGGTTTCTGTTAGCCAGCATCACTTTCCCAGAGGCTGGTAACAGTCTCCAGTTTCTGTTTGGGGAACTTCACCACCACTCTCAGACTATTTGGAAAGAGTCTATATTTTTCCAGGCTGTCAGGATGAAAGCTTGGCACCATTTTTGCCAATATGTAGACCAACTTAGAGGACAAGAGAGCAAAGATGATAGAGCAGGAGACATAATTGATTTCATCACTGAAAGCTGCTGGATCCAGCCATGCCTGAAATCCTCCCCTTAGATGTCTGGAGCCAAATTCTCTATTACCTTGCTTTGTCCTCAATGAGTTAAAATGGTATTTCTGTTGCTTAAGCAGAGTCATGATGAAGACTGGGGAGACTCCATGGGTCTGGGTGACCTCCTCCTCCTGGCAAACTCTGGCCCCCTGTACCCATGGGTACATCCCAAAGCTGCGGGGTTGTATCAGCTCACTTTAGCCACCATAAGGGGAGCAGGGCTGCATCTTCATCTCCATGTCTCTAGCATGTGCATGGCATGTAACAGGGGCTCAGTAATTCCTACAAAACGATCAAGTAGGTCTTATGTATACAAATCATGGGAGAAGCAGAGAAGGGTAGTGAGCTGACCAGATCTTGGGCTTTGGAAGTCAGACCTATTTGAATTTGAATCTTGGCTCCTGCACTTCTTAGCTCTGTGACCTTGAGCTAGTCAATGTCTTGGGACCTTGAACTTGCCTCTGGAGAGACAGAGAAAAGCATAATCACCCCCTCACAAGGTTGTTCGGAGGGCTGGGTAGACAGGGTTTTAGTTCCTCAGTAGAGGTGCCATGTTAACAGCACTTTGCAAGTGAAATGCAATGTGCTCATCTTTCTCTACCTGGGTGGACAGACACATGGAGGAGGCAGGGGACTTCATTGCCTTCCTCCCCTGGGACTGGTTCCTGCCTCTGTTGCCTGAGCCGGTGCCTCCTTCCGGATCCCTTTACTCAAATGTGTTCATTGACCCCTCACATCAGAAGGGTGTGTCTGAGGCTGAGTTACAGTCCCTTCTGGGGGTGAGGGGCACTCAAGGCCACGGCCAGGCTCTGGGTTGAGTGCCCTACCTCCATCATATTGTTCCGTCATCTCAATAAATGGGGAAACAGAGGCACCGCGAATACCAGTAACTTGCTCAGGTCACATCCATTAATGAATTTCGTTTGAACCCAGGTGGCCTAGCTCTGAGCCCCTTTACTGAACAGGCCACATTTGTAGGGGAGTGTTCCAAAACCCGGGGAACTAATCAAGCCACGTGACATTCCCCGCTCTCTGGCCCCATCCTGTGCCCATCCTGTGTCCATGTGGGCCACCAAGGCCCAGCATCCCAGCCCCGGCGGTGGTAACAATGTCTGGGCCTTACTCCCCTCCTGGTCCAGGGACCTGCACTGGCTCTGCCTGGACCTGCCAGTTCCCACGATCAGGCCCGGCATTTAGCAAATCAGCACAGGCCCCAGAGTCAGGGGGTAAGAAATGTGGGGTGGGCCATGGAGGGGGATCGGGGCTCAGCAAGTTGGGAGGGGCCCTCCTTGGCCCTGGCCTTGAAGGTTAGAACTCCTTCTGTGGGGAGAAGGGAGGAAATCCTAGCAACACTCACTTTGGAGGGTCCCCAAGGGTCCCCAAGCCCTTGGCTGCCTGCTCCCTCACTGACCCCATTCCCTTCCCCAAAGCCCCAGCCTGCTGGGAGCCTCCACTCTTGGCAGCTTCTAACTCAGCACCCCCAGTCCCTGAGACCCCTTCTTACTAACGGGTGGCATGACCACACCCTGCTGCAGCCCTCAGCAGGTCTCTCCACTTCGCTCTTAGCCAGAGGTGGGCTTCCTGTGAAGTTAATGAAACTCCCACTTGGCCCCTGTGAGGGCTGGGTTTGCTGGGCGTTATGGAGGGTTCTGGGGTGGGGGTGAGGAGACCAGGTCACACTTAGGAAGCTCTTTCCATAAAGTGTTCCTGGCAAACTGCCCTGAGACATGTCAGAAGAATGGACTCAAAGCTTGAGGCCTCCAGCAATTGGCTGTGCTTTTCTCTCGTTCTCAATCAATAGTCATTTTCATATAAACATTGTATGCGTTTTTCTAAAGGAAAATCAGACTGGCCCAGCTTACAATCCACTCCCCACACTGGCCAGATCATCTCGCCAAAGCAGTGTGGCCATTGTAGCATGCCCCCCCCCCCCACCTCCAACACACCTCCACGCCACTGCTCTGGGGTGTGGGGTTTGAAACCCCTCTCGTGGCCCCAGGAATCCGGCCCCAGCCCACCTCTGTGACAGCATGTCCCACCACTGCGACCCTTGCCCCTTCTGCCCCAGCCCCGCACATACCCTTCCTCAGTCCCACAGGCCACTCAGCAGCCTTAAGACCTGCCTGGGCTTCACCGCCATCCCCTCAGCCTGGGAACTTCCCCTCAACCTTCAGGACTGCGTTCCAGCAGCTGTTTCTCAGTGAGGCCTCCTTGAACCCCAGGCCAGTTGACACGCCTCCCCACACCTGGACACCCCACTGATGCTGACTACACCTGTGTGACGTAACTCCGCTCTGCTGGCTGCCCATCGCAGGGGAAGAAAATCATCATGCTCACCGTGGCCCCGAGTGGTCTGGCCCCTGCCCACCTCTGTGGCCTCCTCACTCCTGACATTGCATCCTCTGCGATGCTCCAGCCACGCTGAGTTTCCTGCTGTGCCTAACGTGCCCCCAGCTTGCTCCCATCTCAGGGCCCGTGCCATTCTCTCAGCTGGGGACGTTCTTCCCTCAGCTCTTTGCATGGCTGGCTCCCTCAGTCCATTCAGGTCTCCTCAAAGAAGATTCTAAGATGGCCCCCAAGGTCCCCCCCTTCTGCCACATTCTGTGTAATCCCCTCCTTTCAAAGGTGGGCTAGACCCAGTGACTGCTTCTAACCAATAGCGTGCAGCAGACGCAGTAGGATGCCGCTTTTAACACTGGGTTACAAAACGATTGTGACATCCGTCCTGCCGTCTTCTCTCTCTTCCCCTCAACTTGCTGGCTCTGAGAAAAGCTAGTGGCTCATGTGGCAAAAAATGAGGGAGACCCTGGCCAACAGCTGAAGAGGAATTGAGGCCCGCGGCCCCATAGCCTATGACAGGAGTGTCAAACGCAATGAAAACACGGGCCATTTGGTGCAATAGGCAAGATGCACGCGGCCACATCACATTTACAGACGTCGCCGGAGCTGAGTCAGCGCGTTTATACACGTCCACAGGCCCCCAGGAAAGGCACTGGGTCTCGTGGATACTCGTCTTCAGTAGTTAAAGGGGTTCACGAGGGGATTGTGTATACGGTATTGCCTCCATCTCCCCTAAGCGCTATTTTCTTCATAACAATTTTTTCTATTTTCATTTTATTTCAGAGCATTGTGGGCCACAAAAAATTACCTCGGGGGCCGCCAGTTTGACACCCCTGGCCTATAAGAAACTGAGTCCTGCCAACAACCAGGTGAGTGAGCTTGGAAGTGGATCCTTCCCTAGACGAGCCTCAGGATGACATCATAGCTTCACCCAACACCTTGCCCGTGGCCTGTGAGAGACCCTGAGCCAAGTTGCACCTCGATTCCCCATCCACATGAAAAGTGAGACAATAAAGGTCTGTTGTTTCGAGCAGCTGAGTTTGGGGGTTGTTTGTTACACAGCTGTGGGTAGCCAATACACCCTTTCCCAGCCCTGTATCCCCTATCGCTCTATTCCCCCACCTGATGTTCAATAATCACCTGTCCATGAATGCAAAGGGGAAGGCATGCAGGACAGCCAGAGGACAATGCCACAGCTCCAAACTGGGGGGCTCAGGAGAAAGGGGGTGGCTCACCCCGATCTCAGATGCCCCAGAGGTTTCATCCACTCTTAGCAGGGACTGGGGGCGCTGGTCTTCCACCTCTTTAGAAGGATGCTGGCCCGGGCCCAGCATCTGGGCTCTTGTGGTCTCTGTGACAAGTCCCAGCGTCATGACCTGCCTGTTCCAGACCATACCTTTGGATTTTCGACACCCTCTGGCCTTCAGGCCTATTTTTCTTTGTTTGGTCTGGAGATTGCTAAATGCCTCACTTAGAATGATCCAATTTTTATACCCTTGGCAGACTTTTCACCAAAATAATTTAATAGATAAGAATCCTATTCCAGCCCACATGGCCCAACTTTTGTTTGCAAAACAGTCCCTGTGCCCATAAAAAGGAAAGGACTGCAGAGTCCAATCCCTCCCAGCCCTGTCCCCACCCAGGTCCCAGGCTGTGCAGGGGGCCAGGAGGCCAGGGAACCTTCCAGCAAAAACATCAGAATAGTTGGAAGCTGGTGCCCAGTCTGGGTCTGGTGAGGGGCTGGCCCTGTGCCAACCTAACTAAGCCATTTCCTCCTTGACTGAGGCAAATTTCCTGCCCAGAGGAAACCAAGCGCACTCCCAGGCCGAGGGGGGCTGGGTCCTGCACTGGGGAGGGGGCATGCACAGTCACGTTTCTGCCTTGGCTACTCTGGGGCTGAGACGCCCCTCCTGGAGGCAGGGCGCAGCAGGCATCAGAGGTGGGGCGTGAGCTGTCCATTGGGTGGCCACTCCTGGAGGAATCAGCTGAAGCCCATCCAGCCACGGTGCCAGCCTGTATTCCAGGTGTGCCCCACGGGAGGGAATGGAGAATCCTAGGCCAGACTCTGTCTGCTCCAAAGCAGTGGCCTTGAGGGGACCACGGTGGCCTTTGCTGAGAAGAAAGACCTATCAGAGCCAGGAATCCTTCAAGAGTCTTCTCTGGGTCTTCCCTGGAGCTTCCCCTGCCATTCTGACAACCTAACCCTCACAACCCCCTGGAAGCCCCCTGGTTGGGAGTTCCTTTGCCCCGTGGGGCCCCTCCTGGGGCCCTCAATCCCCTGGAGCCAACCTGACCAGATGGAGCTGCAGGCTACCCTAGACAAGAGGTGGCCAGGACTACATTCCAAACCTGCCAGGATTGGGCCTGCCATATTTTCCATGCTTACCTCTGATAGTGTCCCTGCCCCAAATCTTCAACAAGAGGATAACAGGAAGCACGCAAAATGCTTGAGTTCTGGCGGTTAGGCCACCTGCATTCAAATCCTAACTTTGCCACTAACTCGCTTTGTGCCCTTGAGAACGTTACTTAACCTCTCTGAGCCTCAGTTTCTGAATCTATAAAAAGGGAGAATAGCCCTACATCTTAGGGCTGATGTCAGAATGAAGTGAGATGATAAAAATGCTCAGCACAGTGCCTGGCACATGGTGACCACCCAAAACAGAGTATTGTTCTCCTGACAGGCTCAGAGAGGGGCAGCGGTCTACCCAAGGGCACAGAGCAGGTCACAGAGGAGGTGGTACCCAACTGTTTTCTACACACTCTGTGGCCTCCCTTAGCTGGGCCCTGCAGGGGATAAAGGCTGAATGGGGTTGAGACAGGAAGCATCCTCACGGTCTTAGACAAGGTCAGGGTCGGGGGCAGGGTACCCGGGAGCACCTACGTTGGGCTTTTCGGGATACGATCCTCATTCTAGGATGGAATGGGATAAAATAGTCCACTTGAGACTGCGAGTGGGTGCCAGACCATCACACCCCCGTCACCTCCTCGGCCACCTCGATATTAAACCCCGAACACATATCCCAGGAGCCTGCCCGAAGAGCAATTCCTCTTTCCTTAGTGTGTATTCATGATCCGAAGAGGGGCTGAGAAAACCATCTTTATTGTACGTGGAGGAGGCCAGGGAGGCCTGGGAAGGGGGAAGCTGTTCTGAGGATGCACTTCTCCCCAACTCCATCTCCACCAAAGGCAGGTCTGAGGGGGCTGTGTGTCCACTGCCCACCGGAGAAAAAGGAAGATTAACCCAGCGGCCTCTAGGCGCCCCCACTTCTGAAGACCCCAGCTCTTCTATGTCGTGGGCTCCAGGGACCCCTGGAATTCCAGGGAGGGGCCAGCCCAGCCACTCTGCCTCTACTAAGCCTGCTGGGGTCAAGGCCTCCGGGGAGCCTGGGTGGGCCTGAGATAAGACTCTGAGTCCCGGCTGAGGCAGGTCAGGAGGGGGCCGTCCCCTGTGGCTGGGCCGGTGCTGAGGGCCGGGGCTGGCTGGGAGCTGACATCGAAGGCCTTTGGGATGAAAAATCCTGAGGAGAGGTGGGGAGGAAATGATGAGGACACTGCCTCAGACCTCCATTTATCCAAGACCTTTCTCCCCTGTGGGGCCTCGGGGGCACAGGGCAAAGATGAATGCCAGGTGGGAGAGGGGATTCCAGCTCCCTCTGCCTCCCACCCCAAGGGAGGTTGCCCAAGCTCTTCTCAAACTCAGGCCCGTCTCAGGGCTGTCTGGAGTGGGGCGTCAGTGGGGTGGGGGGCCCACCTGCGTCTGGCAAAGGTCGAGCAGAGTGCGGATGCCCACCAGACACCACAGCTCGCCCAGCAGGGAGATGAGGACTCCCAGGAGGTCCAGCCAGCGGCCCACGGTCAGCAGCAGCACGAAGAGGCCGCCCATGCGCACCAGCACCGTCTGGATTTGGCTCTGCAGGCCGGGGTGCAGCCGCTGCTCCTCTGCGGGGGTGGGGGGTGGGGGGTGCCTATTACTGCCTGCCTGCTGTCAGGGCCCGCTCGATTGAGGCTGGACCTCCCAGCTCCCCCCACCCTCCCGGTGCCAGCCCTTCTCCCTTCTTCTCACCCCTACTTCTCCCAACCCCCCGCCCTGCTCAGCGAGTCCACAGGCCACCAGTCGCTCTGCCTCCCAGGCCTCGCTGCCCACCTGCCCTCAGGAGGAGCATGCCAGCCTCGAGCGGCAGGAGCTGGCCTGACTCCTCTGGCCTGCACTCCCACGTCTGATCCCTCGGTCGGCCCTGTCAACCTTCCGCCTGAGAGCTGGCGAACCTCGCCAGTCTACCACCTCATCCGGGTCCCAGCCACTGCCCCTCTCATCGCAGCCTCCTCACTGGGCTCCTGGCTGCTGTTTTGACCCTACAAGTCCAGGGAGTGACCTTCAGCTAGTGGTGCATCAGCAGGATGAGATCATCCCTATGCGTAGGCTCCTCCAGCACTTCTCACTGCACTGGGAATAAACTCCTTCCCTGGCCTACGAGGCCCTGCCCGATCTGACGAGCCCGCTCTCTACCCGCATCCCATCGCGCACTGGTTCCCCTTGGCGCGTGCCCTCAGCCATCCCGGTGTCCTCGCTGTTCATTCCCACCTCAGGGCCTTTGCACCTGCTGCTCTCGCTTCCTGACCGCCCTGCCTTGCCCGGCCACTTCTACCCCATCCCCACGCTGCCGCCAGGTGGCTCTTCCTAGAGCCCACATCTGACCAGGCCGCTCCCCTGCGTAAAACCCTGCCATGGCTTTTTATCAGAGCGCCCCCGCTGATCTCCATCTGTCCCCCTGAACCTGGCCAGCCTCATCCCCTCCCTGCACCCCGCTTTTTCCAGTAGGAGGCTGCTGCATGTCTCTCACCTCTGGGCTCTGGCATACAAGGCTCCCTCCGTCTGGTCCTTTCCCTCCCCACCTCTCTCAGGGGCTCCTGCTTATCCTTCAAGGTCCAATTCAAGCACTCTCCCCTCGGGGCTCCCACGACAAGCTTCGCCTTCCCCGAGCTCTGCCACCTGGTGGTCGGGCACTCTGGGATGGCAGGGGTGGCGGCTGACCTGGTGGCTTCCTTGAGCTCTACCTCACTGCGGGGCCCGGGACACACACTGGGACGTGAATGCCAAGAGAAGGCCCGGGCCCCTGCGTGGGGCCCTCACCCTGCATGTAGATGACCAGCAGCGTGTAGCAGATGGTGAGGGGGGTCCAGAAGCGCACGGCCTCCGAGGCGGTCAGGAAGTCCCTGTTGATGAGGGCCACGGCCGCCAGGTTGCCCACCGCGAAGGCCACGGCCAGGGCGCGGCCCAGCAGCCGGGGGAGGCCGTGCGCGCCGGCCAGCAGGCCCAGGCAGACGCCGCAGTAGTTCTGCTTGCTGTGCAGCTCGTAGAGGCGGCCGACGTGGCGGCAGAGGCGCCGGGCCACCGTGCTGAGCAGGGCAGCCACCCCGAGGCCCAGCAGCAGGTTCAGCGTGCGGTGAGCGGCGCCCTCCTGCAGGAAGCTCAGCCCGCAGGTCAGCCCGCAGCCCAGCGAGTACTGGCTCAGCAGGTACAGCCTCAGCCTGTCGGGGGTCCGGGAGCCCTGGTGGGGGAGGGGGCAGAGAGGGGCCAGGGTGCTGGGGCTCAGGCCTCCCTCCCCGCTGGGCCATCTGTCAAGGTACAGCCCCAGGTACAGGAGGCTGGAGCCCGAAGGAGCCCTGGGAATCGTCGTCAAAAAGGAAACAGCGGGATGGTTCTTCCGGCTTCCTTCCGCTCATGATTACTACGTGGGGCCCATCTGCTTGCCGAAGGCCCTTGAAGGCCTGGGTTCAAAGCCTGCCTCTACATCTTGGGAGTTGTTCACCACAGACAAGCCACTCACCTGCTCTGAGCCTTTGTTTCCCCATCTGTGACATGGGGACCACAAAAACCTGTAGCCCTGTGCTTGTGAGGGCAAGTGGGATGATGCCCCCAAAGTCTCTAGCACACGCCAACATCTCCACGGACTGGGGCCAGGGCCACTGAGTGGACACTGCCGTGGCCGTCACAGCCCGAGGAAGCAATCTGCACTCGAGTCTCCGTCTTACAGAACAGCGGTGACGAGGAGACCCGACGCTCCAAGTGGTTCCAGCTTCCCGTGTTGCAGGGTGACAGCCAGGGCCCACCACCTCCCTGCGGCCTCACCTTGCCCAGTGACAGCAGTGTGGAGATGGCCCTGAGAGAGAACTCCAGCACCACCAGGGCGGCCACCCGGGCCCCCACGATCGTCAGGATCAGGGTCAGCCCTGCCAGGTGCACGGTCTCCAGCGAGGCCCACCGGGCCCGCAGCTGTTGCTTTTCCAGCCGCCGCTCCGGGTGGCTGTGGGGGCAGAGTGGGCATAGGCAGAGAGGGGCAGAACCACCAGCCTGGGCCCTGGAGGGGTCCCGGGGCCCCCCAGCCACACTCGCTGGTGGGCCGGTGGTCTCCTGCCCCCAGTTTCCCCCCCGAGACCAGAGTCACAGATGGGGCCCCAGGGGCCCAAAAGGGGCTGGGACTGGGCCAGGGTGGCGGGCACTCACTTGGCACAGCTCACGAAGAAGTAAACCTTCAGGAGGCTATTCAGGACGGAGACCCCGCAGGCCCCGATGAGGCCTGGGGGAGGCGCGATGCGTAGGGTCAGAAGAAGGCAGCGCAGGCTGTGGGAGACCCATGTGGGTGGGGTCCACCCAGCACCACCCTGAGCAGGCCCCAGGAGAGGGCGGGGAGGAGGTGCTCACCTTGCAGGAGGGAGTCCAGGAGGCTGGAGCCCCACTGGAGGGAGGAGAGGCCAGGGAGCCAGGAGGGGAGGGACGGCAGGGAGAACATGGCCGCCAGGATCCAGCCCCAGCCTCAGCCAGGTCTGCTCTCCAGTGACTGACGTCATGGGGCAAAGGTGTGAGTGAGGCAAGGGGAGGGGGTGGGAGGGGCAGGGAGGGAGGGAGGAGAGCCAGGCCTGAAACCTGCTGGCTGCAGACTTAAGGGGCCCGGGACTGACCATGGCCCAGGCTTCCCCATCTGGACAGCAGGGATGATGGGGCATCTCTGGGGCTGGTCTCTGTCTCTGTTCCTGCTCAAGTCTAGCACCCACTTTATTTTAAAGATTTATTTTATTGTTTTTGACAGAGACAGAGAGAGACAGAGAGAAGGGGGAGGGCCCAGAGCAGTCTCCACAGTTGTGCGTCATCAGTTTTCCACATGGTTTCATTCCTCACAGGTGGGCGGGGGCCGTGCAGGGCGGTAACTGGGCCGGGGGGCCTCCTGCATGGGAGGTGTGCCCCCTCCCGCCAAGGGCTGAACCAGGGGGCAAGAACCGAGCTGGAGGCCTCCTGCATGGGAAGCTCACCCCAGCTCAGCATATGGGTCCGCACAGGCTCGGGTTCGGACTCGATCCTCGGTCCCCAGGGCTACAAAATGAGCGCTTGACCCACTGAGCCATCCCGGCTTCCCCTAGCATCCACTTTCCTCACTTGTCCTTAGGGCTGTCCACACAGTGCCTTCCTGAAGCCCCAGGTTTGTCTGTTGTCTCCCAGCCTTCCGTCTGGGCTCTGCCCTCTCAGCCCAAGATCTGGAAAGAGGGGAAGCTGGGATGGCTCAGTGGGTTAAGCGCTCACTTTGCAGCCCTGGGGACTGAGGATCGAATCCCGGCCCCGGACCGTATGGACCCATATGCTGAACTGGGGAGTGCCCCCAGTTCAGTTCTCACCGGGGTGAGACCCCGGCCCAGTTCCTGCCCTGTGCAGTCCCGCGCCCACCTGTGGAATGAAACTATGTGGAAAAACCAATGATGTGCAACTATGGAGACTGTTCTGGGCCCTCCCCCTTCTCTCTGTCTCTGACTCTGTATCTCTCTCTCTCTTTCAAAAACAATAAAAATAAATCTTTAAAAAAAGATCTGGAAAGAGCATCTGTCCCCCCATATTCTTGAGGTCAGGCTCTGCTCTCTCAGCCTCAAGTCTGAAGTAGGGGGTCTCTCCGCCTACAGGCTGCGGGTGGGATCCAGCCCTGGGCCCTCCCCCTCCACGCCACAGGGCAGCCGGCCTCGGCCATCCTCCCCGTGGCCACCAGGTGGCAGGCCTCCGCCGGCCGGATGGGGTGGGATGGGGCGGGCCTGTCTGAATTCTTTTGGATCCTCCTTTCTCAGACTGGGGTAGAGGCAAGATGGGAGTCAGGGGCTGGAGGACTGAGGTAGAGAGCCAAGGGGGTGGTTCTGGGGTGGGGGAGACCGAGGCTGTCTGCAGAGTCATGGAAGTAAACAAAATAGAAAACTTTATTGGTTTGGAGTGAGTGGTAGGAGTGCCTCTGGGGAGCAGCTCTTCCAAGACACGGGGAGTGGCAGCAAAGCTAGATCAGGCCGTGTGGCCTCTCACCAGCTCTGCCCCTTCCTGGGACTCGGCGTCCCCATCTGTAGCACAAAGGTCAATGCCAGCCTTGGACACACCCATGCAGGGAGTGTGGCTACCGCCTGGGGAAAGGATGAGGGCACTGAGCTCTGCTGCTCCCCGTGGGCGCGCAGGTCACTTCCCCGCCCTGGGCCTCAGCCTCCTCGGCTGAACAAGGGCCACCGCGAGGGCCCTTGCGGGATTGGCTGGAGGCTTCGTGTGAATGCCCACAGGGCTGGGCACCTAGGAGGACCTCCCTAAAAGCCCTTAGTTGATGTGAGCTGAATTGTGTCCCTCTTCCAAAGTCATATGCTGCAGTCCTAACCCCCAGGGCCTCAGAATGTGACTGTATTGGGAGACGGGTCTTTAAAGAGGTGATTCAGTTCACATGGGATCACAAGGGTGGGCCCTGATCCAATATGACGGGTGTCCTTATAGGGAGATTAGGACACACATACAGGGAGAAGAGGCCTCGGAAGGAACCGACCCCGCGACACCTTGAGCTCGGACATGGAACCTCCGGAGCTGTGAGGAAATAACTCCCTGTTGTTTCAGTGGCCCCATCTGGGGGGCTTTGTATGTCAGCCCTTGCGGACTGACCCTGCTAATGCACCCCAAGGCCTCTCGTGTGGACAGTGATGCCTCGGGGGCACTCCAGCCCCCACGGTCCTGGTCTTTGCCAAGGGCACAGTTCTGGGCAGAGCTGTCCAGTTCTGGCTCTGCCACTTCAAAGCTGTGTGGCTTTGGTGAACTCGCCTCACCTTTCTGAGCCTCAGTTTCCTCATCAGGAAATGAGGATTTTACCACGCGACACTGTTGTTTGAGGACAAGGCGAGCTGATGCGTTGTAGGTGACTCAGCTCATGGTGATGCTCGGGAGCAGTTATAACCACGAGTAAGGCTCTGGAGCAAGAGAACTTTCTGGAGAACAGTGGGTGGGGATTCGGAGTGCGTTGCTGGGCCATGGGGCTGGGTTGACCAGAGCTGTCCACACTCTCCTGGGGCCTGTGGCCAGCTCTGAGCACGGTGCTGGGCTGCTCTGGGATCTGGGGGTGGGGGACCCCACCTAGGTGCCCTGGTGCTGGCTCCGCCCAACCAGCTTCCGGAGCTCGTCCCAGAACAGCATGCTGAGGATGGTGTGGGGGCCCAGGCGCAGGTAGGAGGGGCCCAGACCCTTGTAGAGCGCCAGGGGGCCCTCCAGCCGCCAGATCTTCACCAGGCAGTCGGCGAGGCCTCTGTACAGCCGGCCCTGGGGACAGACATGAGGTGGGCATCACTACAGGGGCCGCGGGGCCCTGGCTGGCACAACTGGGTGTGTCTGTGTGTAAGGGCTTCTGAGGCATATCAGCAAGCTGCCCCCTGCCCCCGAACTGGGCAAACTATAGAGAGATGGCTCTTCAGGTTGTGCTATGAAAAAAGGGGTCTCGGGGAAGCCAGATGGCTCAGTGGGTTAAGCGCTCACTTTGCAGCGCCGGGGACTGAGGATCAAATCCTGGCCCCGGCCTGTGCGGACCCATATGCTGCACTGGGGAGTGCCCCCGGTTCAGTTCTCTCTCTGTCTCTGTATCTCTCTCTCTCTCTCTCTCTCTCTCTCTCTGTCAAAACCAATAAATGATTAAATAAATAAATAAATAAAAGTATCTTTAAAAAAAAAGGGGGTCTCTTCTCCCAGGGGCCCACGGTGGACTTCCCCCCCGACTCAGCCTGTGGAGGACACGTGTGTACAAGCCAGCACAGCTGCACCAGCGCATGTGATGGCTGGTGTGCGTCTGTGAGGCCAGGCGGCCAGGCCTGGGTTCCAGTTCTGGCTCCTCTACTTCCCGGCTGGGTGACCTCAGGCAAGTCATTTGCTATCTCTGAGCCTGTTTCATCATCAGGAAAATGAAGGCGGTTGTGAGGATGGACTAAAATCCAGCTGGGAAGGTGCTGAGCATGTGCCTGGGACACAGACGCTCCACCCACAAACTGAATTAACGTGCTTGCATGGATGGCGCGCGTGTGTGTGTGTTGGGGGTGCCCTCCAGCTCCCATATCCTCACCACCTGGTCCCCTGCTCACCCTGCCAGCTCCATCCACGGGCTGATTGTATAGGCGCGTGCTGACCACGTCAAAGGGGGTCATGACTGCCACCACAGCTACGCTGCTGATCATGCCTCCAGCCAGGGCCACCAGCCAGCTGTCCTCTGGGAGCCACTGTGGGAAGGTCCAGGCTGCTGATACCTGCAACTGCTCTCCACCCACCTTCCCGGCATGTGGGGGCCGGAAGCGCTGGAGGAAGGGAAGCAAACAAAGCCCCCCCAGCCATTCCCCACCCCCACCCCCAAGCTCCGGATTCAAAGCTGCCCCTCCACCCCTGCTGGGCCCAAGGGTCACAGGGGCCCCATCTGTCACCGCCCCCAGGGCTTCCCTGTGTGGGGGAGGTGTCGGTGGGAGGTGTCAGAGTGTGAGACAGATAGGGAGCCACCCTCCTCGCTCCCATGCGTGTGTGGGAGGACGCAGGTGGCCTGGCCCCTCACCTGCTGCTCCTGCACCCAGGCCTTGGCAGAGGCGAAGGTGGCCAACTGGGCCGCGGAGCCGACCATGACTCGGGGCACGGCCCCGCCCACACCCCGCCACAGGCCTGGCAGGCCCTGCTGCCGCCAGATGGTCTCCATGGCACCCAGGATGCTCTGCAGGGGAGAGGTCACAGGGTCACTGGGCAGCCCCTGCCGGCCCCCAGCCCACCCAGCCCAGGGAGCCCCGGGGAGCGACGGTCCCACCTGGTGGTGGTGCTGGTGCCCCACGGCTATGGCAGCCACTGTCTGGGCCTGCAGCTGCGTTTTGACCTGTGAGAGCAGAGGTGACGGAGGGACGAGTGTGGAGGGCATCTCTCCCCATGCCCTGACACCCGGACCTCCATGAGCCTGCACCTGCGGCTGCGGGGGCGTGGGGAACAGGCTGGGTCTGCACCTTGTGTGACCTGAGGCAAGTGAACCATCTCCAGCCTGCCTGCTTCCCCTTGAAAAGCTGTTCTGAGGACCAAGTGACATGATAATGGCACCGCGGGGCCCGGGCTCCATGGAAGCTTTACTCCCGACTTGCACAGGCCACACAAGTGTCCCTCCTGCTACCTGTGTCCCTGCTCTGCCTCAGGACCTGCAGGATGGGGACCCTAGAGGAGGGATAACTGATGATCCATGATGGGGCAAGGTCCTGGTGCCCCGGGGCAAGGCAAATTCCAGGCCAGGCCCGGGATGTTCTAGGGTACAGCCCCACCAGCCTGCCCCCCACCTGCCCACTGAAGTCACCCTGGGAAGCTTCGGGGCCCTGGAGGGCACTGGGTCACAGGGTGGTGGAAGATGCAGACAAGGTACTCACCAGGTAAGCAGGGCTCCCCACGAAGGCTCCCAGTGCCCCAGCCACAGCCCCTGCAACCACAGTGCCGCCTGGCTGCTGGGTGAGGCCAGCCTGGCAGGCCAGGCTGTAGCAGTAGAAGCGGACACTGTTCATGACACCCTGGTACAGGAGGCCGGCGGCCAGCCCCTTCTGCAGGCCACACAGCCCATCCTCGCGGGCCACAGCGACTACAGAGGCCACAAAGCCCCGGTAGGGCTGAGGGTAGGTGCCAGGGGCCTGCAGCTCCCCCTGCAGCTGCAGCCTTGTCTTCACCACCTCCAGGGGGTTGGTGAAGACGCAGGCCAGGCAACAGGCTGAGGCCCCCAGCACCAGGTCCACAGCTGGGGCCACTGTCTCCATGTCCTCCGCGCCATCGGCCGGCTGTGCCCCGGTCAGAGGCATGGGCACCGGTCCTGGGTGGCGCTTAGGCTGTCCGCACCCCCTAAGGGCCACAGGGCTGGGGATGGTGGGGGCCTGGAGCCATGTCTGGAGGGCTGGGGTCTGGTGGGACAAGCCTGCGGCTGCCGGCAACCCCTGATCTTTCTTGGAGTCCACCTGCTCAGCTCAGCGCCTGGCTGTCGCTCCTGATCCACACCCCCGCCGGCTCTGACCAATCGCAGCTGCTTTTGTTTTCCACACCTCCCGGCAGGGGCGGGCCTGGACCCTGGGATCTGGGGGAAAGGTCACCTGGGACCTGCGGGGAGATTGGGGCGGAGGGGGTTTGGGGGCCAGGAGAAGGTGCCAATCAGCCGAGACACCTCCTCCTGACACTCTTGTCCTCTGGCCTGCCCTCTGCGCCGGGGCAAGGGGCAGGGCTCTGGCTTAGCCAGTGCTGCTGCAGCTCAGAGCCCTGGGCATGGGGCAACTGCACAGGGAGGCTCCTGGCACTGCGTGCCTGGGCAACTCGCTAGCTGCCCCACTCCCACCCCTGCTGCTGTGTGGTACTTCCTTTCCCGGCCTCAGTCTTCCAGTCTGGCTCCCACGGTCAGTGAGAGCAGAGGTACAGGACTGATCCTGAACCCCAGGCTCTGCTGTTATGTGTGGCCTGGGCGAGCTGCTTCCTCTCCGAGCTTCAGTCTCTGTTTGTAAACTGGGGTGTCAGTGCCCACTTCAGAGCCCCTTTGGTGGATGAAAGATGTGTGAAGAGCGTGCCTAGCACAGTGCTTCACCCAGTAAAAGATGGCCCACGTGCCCCCTGCCTGGGGGTACCTGGGTGGGTAGGAGCTGATAACATAGTGCTGTCGTGTGTCTAGGAGTGACCAGTGGCTTTGGTCACTTACCTGATGAAGACTTGCCCCCAGTCCTACCCCTCCTGGTGGGAGCCCCTCCTGGGCTGTGGCTCCCCAGGAGAGTCCCTGGCATGGAAATAGCCCTTTGTGCTTGGTCAGAAGACACCATCCACCCCTCTGCCCACCTTGGCTTCTGCCCCCGAGCAGGTCTCTCCTGCCAGGGCCACCCTGCATCACGGAAGTCCCCAAACCAGACGCAGAGCTGCCCTGCCAGGAGCCCCACCTTTGTGTCCAGCCCTTTCCTCCCAGGTGAGGCCCTGGAGGTCACAGTGCTGAATGGCTTCAGGTCTCAGCACTCCCCCAGCCTGGCAGGCTTGGATCCCCGGGCAGCCGCTCAACAAGAGGCACTGGGAACAGCCTGAGCTCTTCCAGGCTTACCCCCAGTGACCAGCATTTACCCCCGAGCTGGGGGGGGAGGGGGGGCAGGAGGACAGAGGAGGCAGGGGGGGATGGGGGACAGGTA